>LPNX010627912.1:22429-66133 GCA_001517045.1 Pseudotsuga menziesii
AGTCCCTATAGCTTCACACCTAGGAAGTTCTAATCTACAGTTAAGGTGAGTACATTCAAGCCTAGACTCAAAACCATGAATAATTTCAAGGACAAAAATATTGACAATAGATGATACATATATATCAACATGTAGGGTCATTTATGAAGGCTAAAACTTCAAAAAATAATTGTTGCATAGACTGACAGAAAACACTTACCATGATATTCGGAGTAGTCGAGCTATAACACTTTGGTGAGGTTCACCTTCTTGTGGACAGACTTCACTCAGGATTCCGAACCGTAGTTCAAATTTGTCATCCAAAAGGATGCTACTTGCTTGAACATCCCTGTAATCCAAAAGTAGTCATTGTTCAATATTCTAAAAGACAGTATGCTAGCATGAGAGTAGTTCCCCTAAAGTATATGCATCCCATGAATATCCTCCTACAATATCCTCCTACAACCATTCAATTGATGTGAAACTCTTCGCAGATGATAGTTCTATTGTTTAATTAGACCATAGTAGGAGAAATTTCCTTCATTTATCTTAATCACTAGCCTCGATCGACAAAACACTAGAACTGTGGTTACCTGGGTTGTATTCTTACTTGGGGGTAAAGGAGCCTTTGAAGCAAAGGCGTTACAATTATTCTCAACTACTAGAGCATTTTATTTTTATTTCCTGTGGGAAATGATATCTTAAATGCTAGAGTAATTTGTTAGAATTGTGGTTGGTCTGCCTTAGGATTGCAATAAAGTATTCCTTCCTTGGGTGACAATGAATGGAAAGAAGCTTTAGAATGTTCCTTCCATTGGTAACAATTAAAGAGTAATAAAAATCTCATTGAAATCAACAGTTTTCTGTGTTTTTAATAGAGTTTAGATAGGACACTTGATTGGGTACACCATACTCTAATTGCATGAGCAACAATTTGTAACTAATTGGTAAAATAAATAATGAAAAACATGTATAACCAGTGTGGGTGTAAAAAATATGGTGAGTGTACCAGTGTGCAAAATTTTCAGTAGTTCACCACTGGGCCAAAATAGCGACATCTACAATTATGCAAACATGCCAATTCATAGAAGTTTTAAAGAGCCCAACCAATGTTCAAAGTTGTCAAGGAAAAGCTATAAATGGAAAAAAGTTCAATAAGAATTTCTGAGACTAACATGGGTGAGAAAAGACATTCAAATTCTTTTAGGATGATGCAAATACACACAGATAGGACATGGCAGTTTTATTGAATTATTTTGATGATAAACTCTACAGCTTTTCTTCTAAGACCTTTTGCTTTCATATTGAATTCCCTAAATCACTAATGTGCTTTTAAGAGTGGATAGACAAGAAGGGCACAATACATCCAATCAAGAAGAAATTGTATTTACTTACATGATGCAAATTGCTCTGCAACCCATACCAGTGTAATTTTATTGTATTTCCACCTTCATCTGTAGTAAAACCCACATGCAAAGGCTGCATTTTTTCATTCGTCGGTATCAATGAATAAGTTTCCAATACAGGCAGTGACCTTTTGAAGTCAAAACAAAAAACAAAACTCCCTTGTACATTTTAATTTATCCTTTCTGAATTTTCATGCAGTGAGCACATGTATTTGAATTTTTCATATGGGAAATTAATAAATAAACAGTAGAGGACCTGATGGATATCTCCCATGAAATGAGAGAGAAACAGTAAGGCTTCTGTTAAATTATCTGCAAGTTATACAACTGTGCATTAGTATCCACTGGTAAAATAAGACAACATTTAAATATAATTTACAATGAAAGAACCAAAATGAGGAACACAAAATAGATAGACAACTCATTCTAACAGGATGACTATCCAAAAAATCATACAATTTTCACGTGTGGCTCTGCTGCCATAATTTCCAAGATGGGACGTGTAATTTTTTATGGCACCATCAACACACATGCATTCCTCTCCTTCAGCATTATGGCATTGCTCTCCTCATATATTTATTTGTTGCATACCCTTTAGTATCAGTGTCTCCTAAAGATACAAATAATTCTCTTGAGTAATTCAAGTTATACCCATCTTATGATGGAAAAATCTACACACCATGACAAATAGAAGACAGAATTGATGAGCAAGAAAAATGAGACTATTTGACAAAAGCAGAGACAAAATACCAAATTAAAATAGCTAATCATGAGAAAGAAGTGTGTTTTTGAAAATAAAACTTACTAGAATATGTATAGGTACACTTGTTATCTGGTGTGTCAATGAAATGTAATGGACTTGACCAGCAATATCTGAACCGCTCTTGATTAGCCCATGAGCAAAGAGAAGAAAGATTGCCTTCTACATAGTCAGGGAGGAGTTTGTTCGCTACCGTTGATGCTTCTTCACTAAGAAGTGGTTGTACTTGTCAATAAAACAGTAATTCAAACTATTAACCAATTTATAAAACATATCAATTAATAAAACAACGAAATATATATATATATATATATATATATATATATATATATATATCAATTCCCCAAGTTCGTTGAGCCGTGGGATCAATTGGTGAATGAACACTCCGTAGATGACTTTTTTCATCATCCTTCAAAGCCCGGGATCCATGGAAAAAGCTATGAATTACTTCCAAATATCTTATAACGCTTCAAGATCCAAAATCTAGTGAGATATAAATGACTGTTACAAATGAACTTTATAGCCTTTAGGACTTTCCTGGTGATCTTACTAGTAAGGGACTTTCCCAAATCCAACCTACTCACGTACTTTCGTTGTAGGTGTACATAGATCATGTTATCTATATATTAGATCCACAAGGTAAGCTCACAAGAATGAAAAATAGGGCCAAAAAGTTTGACAGACTAATGGAGATGTAGATTTGTCCTAATAATGTATATATGCATAAAAACAAACATACAGTGCTCAATAAATATATATATTCTGGAAATTGTGCTTGCAGCCCAAATTGTAAATCCATACACTTCTTGCTATGTGGGTTCATAGAGCTTATATTGCAAACTGAAGTAATGATGAAGTATTGATATACATTTTCAGTATTTTTAAAATTTTGAAGGGAGGCCAATGGGGGTGTCATCGTTATTGGTTGTGAGGCTCAACATGCAATAGCATCAAAACCAACAAGGAGTTCAATGTAGCATGCAAGTAGGATCCTGAAATTGTCTTGTTCAGTCTTTTAGAAGAATTCAGGTCTACTCTAGCCCTAGTGATTATTATTTAGAGTAATAGTAACAAGTCTAGCATTTCAACTTTAGGTTTGTATAGAATTTAGTGCCACTCACCACTTGTGTAGCCAGTCTAGCATTTCAACCTTAGGTTTGCATATAATTTAGTGCCACTTACCACTCCTTCCACTGGCTAACAAAGAGTTCATGTCTACTTTTTCTCTGTACCTGTATCTAGTGATACATTAAAGTAATAGCAATCACTAGTATAAACAGTATAGCATTTCAATTTTAGGTATCCACAAGAATTTAGTGTCATTCTCCAGCATTTCCATTTTCTATCAAATATTCGAAGAGCATTAGTTTCTACAAGAGACACACATGCAGCATGAACAAACAAGTGATCACATTTATATATCAACACTCGAGAAATTTAGTGAACCATACCTTTAAGCATCGTGATAACTCCTTGGCATGCAAAATGTTGGCTAATTTGGATTGCTCGTATGCCTTTTTATCTGAATATCTGAACCAAAATAGATTTTTAAATGTTATAACATAACATACTATACATGGGAGATAGTTGGATTCAAAGCAACAGAGAGCTCTAAAATGTTAAGTTTGTATCAAATGATACAAGGGATCTTAAGACTTACTAATTTGTGAAAGAATTTTCTATACATTACTAGTATCCTACGTTCTATGGTTTCTATACTAAGTATGCAACAAAAACTGATCAAGTTAAGGACTACATTGAGAAGACATGTACAGGTAACCTCACCCACTCTCATCATTTATTGTATTGAACCGTATCCCTTCATCATACGTAAGGAAGTGTGCAACAGAAGAAAGATTCACAATCCGTCCTTCAACTCTAGTCTCTTTTGCAGTCTTTTTCATATTATCAAGCAGCAAATTTGTCAATAGGAAATGACATGCAAAAGTAGAACCCATCAAGTTGGTTTGGTTTATAAAATCTACAATTAGAGTAATGCATGAGCATAAATCATCATGCTTCTTACAAGAAACTTATGAACTTTGATATTTGATTCAAACGGTTTGTTAAAAAGGGTTCCACTTGCCCCTTTTATACCATTGAATCATTTCACTGAATATGGAATTATAGTAAATACTTGATCTCAATATCTACCAGTTTCCCCTTATCTAATTAACTCTTTCTGTCTCCAAAACCTAAAATTTCTCAAACCCCAAAGATCTTATAGTGCCCACCCAAGCATTGCCTTAAATAGTTATTGAGGAATTTCGTTGAACAGTTTCAGGGCCTGGTCCACAAAACCATTATCTGCAAACCCTGCAATCATTGATTTCCATGAGACCATGTTTCTCTGAGGCATTTCATTAAACAGTTTAAGGGACTCATCAACAAGTGCATTATGTGCATACCCTACGGCCATTGTTGTCTAGGAGACAATATCTCCTTAATGCATTTTTTCCAACACTTCACGTGCCTTCTCTGTAAACCCACATTTTGCATACATGTATACAAGGGCACTCATCACAAAATAATTGGACTCATATCCACATCTTATTATATGTTGATGTATTTCTAGACCCTGGGAAAGGGATGGTAGGTTGGCACAGGCTAGACAAACATAAGAAAAAATGAATTGATTGGGTTGGATGCCTGTTTTTTGCATATGGTGAAAGAGTGCCAATGCCTCTGCGTGATAAAATCCATGTTTTGTATAACCTGCAATCATGACAGTCAAAGAGCACACATTTCACTCAGGAATTTGATCGAAAACTCTGCGAGCGTCCACCACATTTTTGCACTTGACATACGCATTGACAAGGGTATTGCTGAAAACTGTGCCTGCCATGAATCCTGTCTGATTGATATGAATGTGGACTAATTTGGCCTCTGGTAAGGATTTTATATTAATGCAACCGTGTAAGAGACACACACAAGTGTGAGAATTATGGACATAGTTGTCTGTGATATTTAAAATGTGGAGAGCCTCCTTCAAACGTCCCTCAGTATAGAGCGCTATGAGATGTTGGGATTGAGCATGACGAGCGTTAGCATTACAGTGTGTTTGAATTTGAACACTGATACTAGTGGCAAACAATCGGAGTTGAAGGGGGTGAAAGATCGTCCCAACGAACAAAACCATTTTTCTTACCAACGCTTGAAGGTACTTGGAATTGAGTTCATTTCCATGACGCTATATCAGTTTTCAATAGACATTTGAGATGGAAGGTAAGGACAAGATTACATAACTTGTCGATTTCAATAATAAGTTAAGAAGACATACAATATCAATATTTTATCCAAGTAATGTCAGGAAAGTGTAGGGATACTAATATCCTACACCGGTAGTGCTTTGAAGTTGCCTCGAGGATGGTTTCATCTGGCATCTCTTTGCTTCCCATATACCCCGTCTTCAGGGCACAAATAATTCTCTTGTACCTACGTACTGGAATAATCCAGTGAGAAAAATTTGCTCCTTAAAGGAGGGTGCATCCCATGCTTTGCATTTATCCAACCACTATCAGTTTCTCGAGTTAGATGGAAATTTTTGGGTCTTTCCCTAACCAAGCATCCCAGCATTTCTACTCCCGCCACGCACCACTAGTGATCAAATTTGAAGGGTGGGTATTAATTTCAAATGGTTGTGCTCCTGCGTATTAATTTCAAATTTGAAGGGTGACGCTGCTCCCGCCACTCACCAGTGATCAAATGTGAAGGGTGGATCTTAATTTCAAATGGGGAATTTATTCTTGGAGCCCAATGAAAGGTGAACTAAGTAATTGTACTTCAATTGATAAGATAAGTATAACTTAACTAAATCTTTCATTGAAAAAATGTAAAAAATAAATATTGTTATTTCAATTTTTTACAATTTTTAATAATTGAGCACTCCTCAATATTTAAATGAAAAAATGATATATTTTCAAAAAAACTTGTTTTGAACACATTAAGTTGCCATGCATGTATCATTAATTTTATAGTTCGGTAACATAACAACTATTCTATTGTATTTTTTAAAGTTGAAGCACTGTAATGTTATATATCTTTCGGATGTCTAGTTTCAATTTCCTGGTGTCTCTCTGTAATCATGATCGAACGCCCACACTCAAAGGCTGGGCAGCTCTCATGTTGTCATGCCTCACTCTTTGGCCACTTCTATTTCTTTTCTCATATGGACAGCAATGCCTGACTCCATGTTTCAGGAGTAGGTTTATGTAATTTTCCTTGTTTTATTTACGTAGTAATAGAGAAATCCCTATCTAATTTACAAAAAAAAAGGAGTGATAGGAAGATCACAACAATCCAACGTGTCAAATGTTAGTTGATAGTGTTAATTAAAGACTTATATGGTAAATTCCATATAAGTCTTACTTATAGTTGTCTCTTACTCTTTGCGTCTTGACACATTTAATATTGTATGGTTTCTCTATGCCTTGACCCAATTCGTATTATAAGGTGAGGATGTGCATGCATAATAATCCTTAGTTATGACTAAGAGATGAGGATTCAAAGGGAAGAGGATGTAAAGACAAGTAATTTTTATGTGTATTTTGGTGTCGCCGAGGACCAATGTTGTTAGAAACCACAATATTTGGAAGGACGAAGGAAGATTACATCACGATCATGCCACCCATCAAATTGAATAGTATTCTTGAGTCAACAATTGTTTTTTTAATTATAGAAATGCATAAATCGACCTCTGCACAGTTTGTGATCCTAGCTACATGTCATTATTTGTATTTGCATGACATCGAGTTTTGTTTATATTTGTCATGATTCCATATATTCATGCAAGAAATGAAGTCGTATAGAGGAGGACTCATCAAACTGACCTTTTGAATTTCATTTTGATAGAAAAAGAGTGGACATTGGTAGCAAGATTCACATAGCTAGTGGGCACAAAGTTTTGAGCTCATTTAGGGCCTAGTAGTAGACTAGTAGTTCTTTTTTGTTATAGTCATAGTTGTTGACACATTTTCACACTTTAGATTGCAGCCCCAAGTGAATCGGGAGTCAGAGTCACATCTCGATGGTTAGTGCCTTGTAGTCATCAATGATTACTGGTCATCTTGCACAACTAAACAGTGAGTGCATGACATGAGTGAGTGAGTGATTATAATTTATCATATTTCCAATATTTTGAATGACGGGTTGAACTTTATAGCATAATAATTTCAATGTCTTGAGAAATTTATATGGATGGGTAATTTCAAATGGTGCCCTTCTTTCGAAATGCTGATATAAATTATGTCCTTCTTAATTGGAAGGGTAAAATTCAGATTTTAAATTTTTTTTGAAGGGAAATTTTAACTTTACACTTATGGGAAGGGCTAGAACCATTTGGAAGGGCTGGGAAGGGTTCAATTTTGAACATTGCTTGGCATTTTTTCACTTTCCCCCTACTTTATAACTATAAGCTTTTACTCCCTTGCTAGCGGGATCTACTTCTTATTAGGTATAACCAACTTGAATAGAGATAAGCTTATCAATTCATTCAATGAAAGAAGGGCAAGGTGTATCAGAAGAGAACCTTGATGAAGTTAAGGGTCTATATGGTGCAAAAGGTGGTTTGAAGAGGAAAGAGCCGACACACCTTAATCTTGGGAAGCGAGTGATAAAATGTGTTAAACATAATAAGCAGCATAAAAATTGTAAAATGATTTATTTGAGTTTTCGAAAACCCTTGGTGGCATTTACAAACTTTTGAGTTTCGATAGTATTGTAAAATGATTTATTTGAATTTGGAAGGGATTTGAGCTAGTCGAATATGCTATCAAACATGGGATCCGAAATATGTTTTCACATTTAATAGCTATAAAGCACTATTTAGTGCTAACGGGTCCATGGGGTAATCTAGTCTTGGAAATAAATTCTAACCAATCTTGATGGTTGATTGGTATTCATCGAGTCTTGGTATTGGCACTCTTTAGAATCATTTTGCCCTGATTTCATGAGACTAGCTAGTTAAAGAGTCTGAAACTGGGTCAAATGCTATCGGAGTTGGTTCTTTCCAAGTCTAGCATCCATTCCATTCATGATTGGTTATAGTTTATTTAAACTAAAAGTATATCCTAAATAGAATATCACAACTTCGACTCTATATTTAAGATGTATTTGCAAATTTCAAATAATACAAGACCTCTGGCTAAACTCGTATTGGAATTGTCTCAATGCACTTGATTCCACGGTGACCCTCATAAGAAAACCAATATCCAAACCTTGCATGCAACCTATCACGGACCAATGAAGATAAAAAAGAAAATGTCCTCATTGCAAACAACTCTAAATCTCATTGTTACAACTTTAGGGATGATTCCCCCTAATAGTTATACAAACAAAACCTTAGCATTAATGCAACATCTTGTTGCCACTCATGCAGTCGCTCCCCGCCCCAAAATTGAGGGCACGCAAAGAGTTTGGAAAAAACTATCAATGATTTCATTGATTTTTAGAGGCCCAGACAAAAAACTATCAATGATTTCATTGATTTTTAGAGGCCCAGACAAAAAACTATCAATGATTTCATTGATTTTTAGAGGCCCAGACAAATGAAGGATCCTCAACAAATCGTAATGTTCATTGCATTATGAATAAAATGAATGCTAACAGTATTAATAGTTTTATAACAAAAGCTAAGCCTTCCCTAGCAAATAATCAAAATGGTATTGATGACATTGCTATGGAATATTAGTGTCGATTGCACTAGGTACCACAAAGCAAGAAGCAATTTTCACAATTTATAAATGTCGAGTTGTTTCAAAAGAAAAAATAAATTATAGTGTGAATGTTGCAAACCATTGACCTAATGATTCAAGCTCACCCCTCGCAACTGTTATGGTCTTGTGGGATAATTCTCTTTTTGCAAGCATGGAGTTTTATGACAAATAAAGGGGAGATGAAGGAGAGAAAGAAAACAAATCTCATGTAAATCCATTCTTAACAAAATGTGTAAATCATTATCATTATACCCACAAACTTCAAAAAGCCACAAACACAATTCCTATAAAACTCTACAATAATGCCAAGAAGAGTAAATATGAGTATAATAAAGGCAATGTTTGTCTCCTTAACACCCTCTTGTTGATGTACACAACCACCCATTGGGATTTAAAACCCAACTCTACACTTAAATGTACATGGAAATCACTGTTCAAAATAGTCATTTTATTATGGGCTTAGCAAATGTTATTTTTGTTTCAATTTATTTTAACCACATGTGTTCCCCTTTTTTATTATGCATTGAATAATGAAATGTCAATGATTGTTTAGTTAATATTATTCACACTATTGAATAATTCTATGAACTTTACTATAGTAATTTTCCATCTTGCACTAATGAACAATGTTGACGAGGTAGACAACTTAGTTTATCATCAACATTTTTCCAATTAATGTGGTTATCTATATACAATAGCTAATATTTTGTCATAAATTTACCACATCCAACCTATCATTTAAATATTGTCGAGGACAAGTTCCATTAAGGTCACTCAAAATGCCATTAAGGTCACTCAAATGCTATTAAGGTCACTCAAATGTTGTCGAGGACAAGTGAATGTTAATGTCAAGTACACCATACATTACATCATCATCATCATTGACATCGTCATCATCAACATCAACATCAATAAGTGCATCATCAACAATGTCATGGTCATCATTGTTCTCATCAACAAATACATCATCATTGATAGGGTCACTCATATGCCATTATGGTTCATCATTAGTCATCACCATTTTGATCCATGTCATGTTGTTACAATCACTCAAATACGATAAAGGTCACTAAAATTTTGTCGACAACAACTAAATGTCATTACAACCATTTAGGTGATATTAATATGTCTCTCACATGTCATTATGAACATTTGAGTTCCATTAGGATCAGTTTGTATTGAGAAGTATTATGACATGCATCATCATCGTGGGCATTGATGTTGTCATCATCATCATCATCAATGCCATATGGTACATCAACATCATCTTGATCATTATCCTCATTATCATCCTCATCTTCAGCATTAAGTACATCATTAACAAAATCATCGCCATCATTGTCATTATGGTCACTCATATGCAATTAGTGTTCTTAATCACTCATCACCATTAGGATTCATGTCATGTAATTGTTAAGGTCATTTATATGTCATTACAGTCATTTCGATGTTAATAGGGCTGTTTAGATGTCGTTATAGAATTTTTGGTGCCATTAGAATCAATCAGGATACAAAAGTATTACCACATGCATAATCATCATTGACATCCACATTGTCATCATCATCATACAATAAATCAACATCATTGTCATCGTTGTATTCATCATCAATATAATTGCAATAATACTTAGCAAGGAACCCTACTACCTCATAGGAATGGATGATATAGTATTATACTTATCAAATCATATCCATACACTCCATCATAATTATCAGAATGCATCATCTACATGTTGTTAGGGCCAATCAAATGCCATTAGGGTCTATAAAATGTGTTGGAGACACTCAAATGCCATTAGAGCATTTTAGGTGACACTAAGGTAATTTACCCCTCATAAGGATTAATCAATATCCTAAATTGCCATGATTATGATCATTTAGGTGCCACTATTATAAATCAAGATCCAAAAGTACTATCACATAAATCATGATCATTGACATCGACACTGACGTTGACACTAATAAATCTGACGTTATGTCAGACGTTTTCCAAACACAATTCCTAGCTCTAAACCTAGGGAAATTCCTAGTATTATTCCGGAGGTTTTTTTGGAGGCTATTTTGGGCGTTATATGGGATGATTTTTTGGACGCTAATTGGGATGTTAATTGAGATGCTAATTATCATTCAAAATAGGGCCAAATTTTAAATTGGGAAGCTAATTGGGATGGTAATTGGGATGCTTCATGGGACGACAATTTGGATGCTAATTTGGATGCTACATGGGATGACAATTTGGATGTTAATTGGGATGCTAATGATTCGTTCAAAATAGTGCCAACATTTAACTTGGGACGCTAATTGGGATGCTAGATGGGATGCTACTTGGGATGCTACTTGGGATGCTATTTGAGACACTAATTATCGTCCCAAATAGCACCAAATTTTAAAAAGGGATGCAAATAACGACATTAAAAGCGCCATCCCGTGGAAAAGTGTCCACTTTGTCCAAAAATGATGAAAAATACACTAAATTTGATAGTGGACGCTAAAAAGGAATCTAAAAGAGACGCTAATCACAAGGTTTTGTTGTAGTGAAGGAAACAATTCCACATGGTCCTACATTCCAAATTACCCAAGGAGGACACTTATGTGGCTAGGGTTAGGGCACCCATAGGGTTGACTTGCTCTCACAGGTCACCATTGGCCTCCACTTCCTAAATAGGTAATCCAAATTGCTATTAAAGGATAATTTGAGCCCATTTCTTCAGTTTTTTTGTTGTGCATGTTGAGCTATGCTTATGTGAGCATTCCTTCTTAGTGATGCGCCTCAGACTATTGGGAGATGAGCCCCAACCTTCCCTTCGCCTCTCCTTCCATCCCCTTCTCTTCCATTACAGGTATGGAGTGCTATATTGTAGACATTGAATTATTATTAGAGATATTTGCAGCCTCCATCATGTTCAGGTCGAGCTCCAGTGAAGCCCATGCTTCTCCTATGCTCCCATCCCTTTTTGTTGGCCATGTCCCGAGATTCTTGCCCATTATTTTGGAGTCTCCTTTGTAATGGTAAGTTTATTATATGATTTATGATATGTAGCAGCATATAAATCTTTAATTTATCTTTATCAGGTCTGGATATCTCTTTCCATAAAAAATATGTCTTCAGTTTCACCAAAAAAGCTTATTTTATCACTGTATGGGGGAAAATTAATGAATCTGAGTGCAATAAGAAATAGGCAAGGTTATGCGAGTAATTGGAGAGAGTTTATATGTTAATTGAGATTTTATTTACCTCTTTTATACTTCATATGTAGTTCAGAATTCAATTATCCATGAATTAACTATTTATTTTAGACCCTAGCTAGATTGCTAGCTTTAAATGACCAGTCTTGCAATTCTGGATGTAAAATGAGTTATGTTAACTCAAAATAATCCCTGTAAGTTCTTGTGGGTCACCAGAAAACCAAAATTACCATAAATATATCCATAACCATTTTTCTTTCGGTCCGTACTTCCTTTTGGGATCCTCCACTACGTAGGGTTTCACTAGGCCAAAACTGCTGAAAAAACCCAAATTCCTCCAAAACTTCTCAGAACTTTCCAGAACTCATGAAAAATGTACAAAACCATTTATTATGTTATATAAATTCTGGAACAACCCTCTACAAGTTTCCAAAATCCCGTGGTTGAAATAGGTTGAACTACTCTTCCTAGTTTCACGATTTGGCTGCCCAGAAGTGCGAAAGTAGCTTCCACATAGCAGATTCTGAAACCTAAATGGAACCAGATATAAATGTGTTAGGGAAGAGGAAATTATATGTCTGAAATTTCATTGGCTTCTTCCCCCTGCTCACTCATCTTTCTTGTAAAATTTCCCAGAAAAAACCCCTGATTTTCCCAGTCCGAAGAGGCTCTGAGTGGTTTAATTCAAAGTTCAGAAATTTAAATTTAAATTACAGAATTAGATAGTGTTCAGGTCTGCACACCAGACTTGGTAAATTACAGTGGTATCAGAGCATGGTCCTCCATACCTACTCTTGATATTATTCAATGGGTCTAAAATACAATTCTGATACCAAAAGAAGGATTCCTCAAGAGGATGAAGTAGAATATGTGGATGGGAGATTCCATGAAGAAAGGGATGAGAAAGATGAATTCAGGATTTTTTTTAAGAACATGTTGAAAGGTTTGCAATACATTTCAACTAACATCATACAGTTTGGTCAAGAGACTAGAGAATTCTTAGCTAAACAACTCGGAGTGAAAGATGGTGAAGGGAGCATCATTGGCTCCCAATGTGAAGAAAGAAAGGTCATGGATGGGGCTATTTTTCCAAGATTGGACCTTAGAATAGGCCACTTGAGTATAGGGATGAACCAAAATTTAAGCCATGGCCTACCATGCCCAAATTTGTAGAAACACCTAAAGAAGACCATGAAGCACAGGTTGAAACTATTTCTACATGGGAGGATAAGTTTTATGTTTACCAATCATTGACTGAGGAGTGTAGAAGGGATCTGCCATTCTGATATTTCTATGAAACTCAATTAAGGGGGCAACCAAGAGGGGATGCAAGGCATCCATATCAGAATTATGAATTAAAGAATTCCATTGGGAAAATCACTTTACCATATTTTGATGGTACTTCCAATTGCTTAGTGAGCTCTTGGATTCATAAAATGGATACATATTTTCAGCTAAATCCTATGGAAGAAAGGGATTCCATAAATTTGGAATCCCTACATCTTGATGGGGAGGAAATTGAATGGTGGTTTCATGGCATGAAAACATTAGGCCATGATCAATTATTCACCTATGTGGAGTTCACCAAAAAATTGTCAGAAAGCTTTGACTGGAGAGACCATGATATCTATTTCTGGGATTTGGCACACATAAGACAATTTGGAACTCCAGAAGCATACATCTCAAAGTTCCAAAAGGTGGCTGTCATCATCATTGACATATCAGAATCAAGGCAGATCCTTTTGTTTACAGAAGGACTAGCTAAACCATCGAAGGGTTGGTAAAGGCCTACCAACCTACCACTTTGCAGGAAGTTGTGAGTAGGACTAGAGACCTGCAGGATGCAATTCTGAGGACCAAGTATCCTCCCAGACCTACCATGCCTCATAAATTTCAGAATAAAAAACCTCCTATGAGAAAATTTCCTGCCCCTAGTAAGAAAGATTACTCCCATAAGGATTGAGATGAATTGAGAAGGAAGAAGCTGTGTTTTTCCTGCCAAGAACCGTGGGCTCCTGATCTCAAATGTGTGAAGGGAAAATCACACTATATTGAAGTATTTTCTGAGAGTGATGAAGAGGTGGTAGAAGAAGCTGAGATGAAAAATGGAGAGTATGAAACAATTGAAGAGGAGGAGCAATCCCATCAAACTAGTAACAAAATTTTTGTACTTAGTGGAGTGCCCCGGTTCCATACTTTAAGGTTGAAAGGAGTTCTGCAAGGGCATAAAACTACAGTTCTTGTTGATGGGAGTGCTGCAAATAAATCTATTGATTCATCCCTATTGGAGAGGAGAAAACTACCTACTGATCCCTTTGAAGGATTCATTGTGGCCATTCCTGGTAACCATACCATGGAGTGCAACCGATGGATCCCAGATCTGCAAGTAAACATCAGTGACTATACTGTGAAGGACAACTTTTATGTTGTTAATGTGGTAGACACCAACATGGTGTTGGGGGTACAATGGTTGTACTCTATCGGAGAGAATTCTATGAACTACAAGATACCAAAAATAAGTTTCAAGGATGCTGAAGGAAAACCAGTGGTATTGAAAGGTATAAATACTTATCCCGGCAAAGTAATTTCTGCAAAAAGTATGAGATCTGTTATGAGGCATGGAGACATTGAATGGGATGTTGAATTCCAAATCACAACTAAGGGAAAAACTGCCAAAGTTTCCTCCCAGCCCAAATATATTAAAAAATTGTTGCACAAGCATAAGAGGGATTTTTAATACCTTTCACATGGAAGGCCACCAGACTATGGCATTGAACATAGGATTGAGTTGGAAACTGGTACACTTCCAATCAAAATACACCCCTACAAGCATCCAAAGAGATTCAAGGATGAAATTGAGAATGCCATCAAGGAGCTCCTTGAGTTGGGCCTCATCAGACCAAGTTCCAGTCCTTTTTCTTCTTTGATGGTTCTGGTGAAGAGGTATGGGACACTCAGGATGTGCATAGATTATCGAGCTTTGAACAAGAAGACAATAAAGAATAGGTACCCAATCCCCCGAATTGATGAGCTAATGGATGAGGTGCATGGATCCAAATTTTTCTCCGAAATAGATCTCTGCTAGGGGTACCATGAAATCAGGATGAGGGAGGAAGACATACAGAAGACAACATTCCATTGTTACTTTGGCCACTTTGAGTTTCTAGTCATGCCATTTGGCTTGAATAATGCATCAACAACCTTCTAATCATGCATGAACAAGGTATTCAACAAACAACTCTGTAAGTATGTTCTTGTGTTTTTTGACGATATTCTAATCTATAGTATGACATGGGAGGAGCATTTGCACCACTTGGAGGAGGTACTCACTATGCTTGCAGATCTGTCATTTTTTGCCAAGATGTCTAAGTGTGAGTTTGGCATGACAATACTATTATATCTTGGCCATGTGATCTGCCAAGAAGGGTTTAAGGTATATCCAAAAAAAATAAAGGTCATATTGGAATGGGCCAGCCCAAGGAACCTCATTGAGCTAAGAGGCTTCATTGGCCTTTGTAACTACTACCACAGATTTGTCTAAGGATACTCCTGGTACACTGCACCCTTGAAATAGTTGACTAAGAAGGGTGCATTTAGTTGGAGTGAAGAGGATGAAAAATATTTTCAGAAAATGAAAGAGATAATGAGCAGTTGTCCAGTACTTTCCTTGCCTGATAGGAATTGGAGCTATCCTAATGCAAGATAGGCATCCTATTGCATTTGAGAGAAAAAAATTACAACCACATGAAAGGTTGTATTCCATACATGAAAAAGAGATGTTGGCCATCATGCATGCCTTGGCCAAATTGAGACAGTACTTGGTGGGAGATAAATTCATTGCGAAGACTGATCACAACAGCCTTAGACACTTCCTTACCCAAAAGGAACTCAATGACAAGTAGCAAAAATGGGTGAGTAAAGTTGAATATTTTGATTTTGACATTGAGTATAAACAGGGAAAAATGAATGTTGTGTCTGATGCACTCTCCCGTAAGCCCACATTCTCTTTGTTGCAAATATGTAATGAATGGAAGATCCAGTTGGCTACTGAATACTCTAAAGATCATTTTTCTTGTGAATTTTTGGATGGGGTGAACCATAATGAAGAGTAAAAAGTTCATGATGATCTCATCTATTACAAAAATAGAATTTTCTTAGCGTCAGGATCAGCACTAAAGAGGAATATTTTAGGAACTGCACACCATGCACCAGTGGCGGGTCACCCTGGTTTTATAAAGACTTACCGTAAGGTAAGAGAGAGATTTACTTGGAAAGGTCTTAAAGATGATTTTCTCATGTATGTGAAGGAATGTTCTACATGTTAGCAGAACAAAGTTGATCACTCACACCCTACTAGACTGCTCCAACCTCTTATTATTCTCGATAAAAAATGGGAGTGTATCCATGGACTTTATCACGGGGCTGCCAAAGTCACAAGCGAAAGATAGTATTTTTGTGGTGTTTGACAAGTTGAAAAAATATGCACATTTCTTTGCATTATTATCCACTATTTTAGTTAGTGAGGTTGCTGCCCTATTCTTTAAGGATATTTTCATATTGCATGGACTGCCCAAGATTATAATCAGTGATAGAGATAGTAAATTCACTAGTGCTTTTTGGAAGACATTGTTTGGTCTAGTTGAAACAAATCTGAACATGAGTACAAGCTATCACCCCCATAAATATGGGAAAACCAAGAGGGTGAACCAATGGCTTGAAGGGTACCTCTGTAACTATGTTATGGAACAACAAGGAGCTTGGGAAACTTAGCTCCACTTGGGTGAGTTCCGTTACAACACCGCATTTCATCTTTCTATCATAATGACTCCTTTTATGGCCTTATATGGGTATGAAGCTCCAAATTTTGTATACTTAATATTTGGAGACTGTAAGGCACAAAAAGCTAAAGATTGGTTGCAGGACAACCAAGACATTTTAAGGGCACAGAAAGACAATCTGCAGATGGCATAGAATTAGCGAAAGAATTTTGTAGATAAGAACAGAACATAGAGAGTGTTCCAAGTGGGAGACATGGTGTTTTTAATGCTGCAACCTTATAGATAGTCTTCCTTGAAGAATAAAGGGGTAGAAAAACTTAAACCTAGATTTTATGGACCCTACAAGATTAGCAGAAAAGTTGGTGAAGTAGCCTATGAGTTGGATTTGCCAGCAAACAAAAAAATCCATAATTTTTTTTATGTTTCTTGTCTGAAGAAGGTAGTGGGGCAACATATAGTGGTTTCTGAAGAACTACCACCTTTGGTATTAGTACCAGAGAAAGTGTTGATGGGTAGAGAAAGGAAATTAAGAAACATAACAATCAAGGAATACTAGATACAGTGGAAAGGATTGCTCAGTGAGGATGCCACTTGGGAGGGTGAGAAGATCTTGCAGCACCCTGATTTGCTTCTACTTGAGGAAAAGCATATTTGGGAGGGGAGGACTATCATATCCCCTCAATTTGACCATTAAAATTGTTGACCATGCTAAGTTCCTAGGGGCTCAAGTTGACATTAATTATTCTTCCCAGGACAAATTTTGCTAATAATTATTTTTAGGCATGTATTTAATTTAATTTCATCATTTTTATTTATTATGCAAATTAATTATGTGGAAATAATGTTTCCATGTCAGAAGGGTGCATTGGTGGAACTAGTCAACTTGCCTTGGTGAAAAATAAGAAACTCCATGACAAAAGAAGTTAACAAAATAAAGGGAAATTGCCTAAAAGCAACAGAAAAGCAGACCTAGGTAAAAGTAGGAAATATTTGCAAAGGGAGGGTGAATTTTCCTATTAGAGAACTCAAAAAAGCTGTAAGGACAAAAGAAGGATTTTTTTTTGAAGGAAAGCACAGTTTCCTTATGAGCCAGGAAAAGCAGAAAGTTGTCATAAAACAAAAGCATCATCTTTTGAATAAGGGAGGGTGCGGTTTCTAAATGTGAGGGATGAGTGGGACATGGAAACAATTCCACATGGTCCTACATTTCAAATTACCCAAGGAGGGCGCTTATGTGGCTAGGGTTAGGGCACCCATGGGGTTGACTTGCTCTCACAAGTCACCATTGGCCTCCACTTGCTAAATAGGTCATCCAGATTGCTATTAAAGGAGAATTCAAGCCCATTGCTTCAATTTTGTTGTTGTTTATGTTTATCTATGCTTATGTGAGCATTCCTTCTGAGTGGCATGCCTTAGACTATTGGGTGATGAGCCCCAACCTTCCCTTCCCCTCTCCTTCCACCCCCTTCTCTTCTATTGCAGGTATGGAGTGCTATATTGCAGCCATTTAAGTATTATTAGAGATATTCATAGCCTCCATCATGTTCAGGTCGAGCTCCAGTGAATACCATGCTTCACCTATGCTCTCAGCCCTTTTTCCTGGTCATGTTCCGGGCCTCCTACCCATTATTTTGGAGTATCCGTTGTAAAGGTAAGTTTATTATATGATTTATGACCTGTAGCAGCATATAAATCTGTAATTTATCTTTATCAAGTCTATATATCTCTATCCATAAAAATTATGTCTTCAGTTTCACCAAAAATGCTTATTTTATCACTGTATGGGGGAAAATTGATGAATCTGAGTGCAATAAGAAATAGGAAAGGTTATGGGAGTGATTGGAGAGATTTTATATGTTCATTTATATGTTATTTACCTCTTTTATACTTCACATGTATTTCATAAATCAATTTACCATGAATTAATTGCTTTATTTTAGACCCTAGCTAGATTGCTAGCTTTAAATGATTAGTCTTGCAATTATGGATGTAAAATGAGTTATGTTAACTAAAACTGAGCCCTGTAAGTTCCCATGGGTCACTAAAATACCCAAATTCCCATACATATCTCCAAAACCTTTTTTTGTTGGGGTCGTACTACCTTTTGGGATCCTCCACTGCGTAGGGTTTCACTAGGCCAAAACTGCTGAAAAACCCCAAATTCCTCCCAAACTCCTAAAAAATTTCCAGAACTGATAAAAAATATCAAAACACATTTATTATGTTATATTAATTTTGGAACAACCCTCTGCAAGTTTCCAAAATACCCTGGTTGAAACAGGATGAACTACTCTTCCTAGTTTCACGGTTTGGATGCCCAGAAGTGTGGAAGTAGGTTTCCACATAGAGGATTATGAAACCTGCATGGAACAAAATATAAATGTGTTAGGGAAGTGGAAATTCTATGTTTGAAATTTCTTTGGTTTCTTCCCCATGCTCACTCATCTTGCCTGCAAAATTTCCTAGAAAAAAACCCCTAATTTTCCTAGTTTGAAGAGGCTCTGAGTGGTTTAATTCAAAGTTAAGAAATTTTAATTGAAATTACAGAATTCGATAGTGTTCATGTCTACACACCAGAATTGGAACATTACATGATCCCATACTCAACTTTACCCTTAAGGTACCTCACTGCATGCTTTACAACCAAGTGACCATGTCTCGGATCCGTCAGGAACTGGCTCAGGTTGTTCATAGCAAAGCATATTTCTTGTCTCGTATTTGTCAGGCATATCAATGAAGAAATAATCTGATGAAACATCGTGGCATAAACCATCTCTCATGAATTATCACACAAAAGCTTCAAGTTTGATGCCATAGGTGTGGTTATCACCTTGCAGTTTAGTATTCTGAATTTCTTCATAATCTCCATTGCATACTTTCCTTGACCAAAGAAAATCTCATTTGCATTCTTCCACACCTCCATGCCTAATAAGTAGTGCATTATCCCTAGTTCTTTCATCTTGAACTCTGTAGCAAGTCTCCTTCTTGCATCTTTAAAGAGTTCCTCTTTTCCTATCAGGAACAGGTCATCGACATATAACAGGAGCATCATTGGTCTTCCGCCTTCAACCTTGAAGTAAAGGTTGGAATATTCTTTACTCTCTATAAATCCTAGAGCCATCAGTAATTTTTCCATAATGTTGTACCATGTCAAACCTGAGGATCTTCTGCAGTCACTCCCTCTAAAGCGGAGCATCATTCTCCCTCTACCTTTTGTTCTCTATGTATTGAAACATTCTGTAATGGAGTGACAAGTAGCTTCCTCTGCTACTAATATTCTATGTATCCATCTAGGGTCACTAAATACCAAGATCCTGTATCTTGAACTTTGTTGAAAATTTATTCTCACACCGATCTGTGAGCTTGTCATCCTCTATAGGCTTTAATCTTCAATCTTGTAGAAAATGTTAAGATCTTCATCACTCTAGGTGATCTTCAAGCTCCTTATGTAACTGTATGTTCTATCCCATGGGTGCCTTCCAAGCTCATACAAGGCCTTCTTTAATTTGCACACATGATTCTACCTATCATGTGTCTTAAATCCCAGTGGTTTCTCTACGTATACTTCCTCCTTGACTACATCATTCAAGAATGTTGTCTTGATGTCAGCTGATGTATCTCCCATTTTGTATGTACCATATCACTGGTGAAAATGTATCCTCGTAGTTTGTGCCTTATTTCTATGAAATGCCTCATGCTATGGATCTTTCCTTGTATCCCACGATGCTTCCATCTGCTGTTAGAATAATCAACCCATAGTTAGTTACCTTAGACATTAATTAATCCATGTTTGTCTTATTTGCCTAGTTTCCAATATTCCACTCTATGCAAGTTGTCTGCCACATGTCCTAGAAGTCAAAATTGCTAAAACTGAGTCATGAAGCACTTAGGAAACCTCTTGGAAACCATATTTAGTAGTTCTTCTTTATTCCAGATACTCCCTAGTGCATATCTACTTTTTTTGCTAAGTTGCCTGCTTTATTGATATTTGAGGCAAAAGGGAAAGTAAGACTAGGTGTAGTTGACTTGTTTTTTGCCCTCATCATCCTCCATTATTTTCTCCTAATAAAATCATGTATGATTTGTCTTTCCATCACCTATTATCTTTCCTACTTGAATTTTCCAATTCGTGAGCCGCGAGGTAGATTTGGAAACTGCTTTACGCACCTATGGGGGATTTGACTAGATTTAGTAAGCCTGCTTTGGACTATTTCAAATGGCATCCTTATGCATTCAAATCTCTCATGTAATTATATATTTCATCAGCCTATGACTTCATAAGGTTTTCTATTGTACACTTATTCAATACAGATTAGTGTTATGCTCCAATTTCAGTCTCCTTTGTGTGTAAATTTGTAGATTTGATTAGCAATTTTGTGAGTGAAATTGTTCTATCACTTGGGTTCAATTTCCACATGGTATTAGAGCCTTTGTAGATCAATTTCTATCCTTCAATATTTCTATTGTAGGTTCAACATCTTGACTGGGATCTATTCTACTGACTGAAGGGATAATTTCTGAGCTATGGATCAATCTCAGAAGATCATCTTGACTCCATTTAATTTATTTGAATGGAAAGCAGAGATGGAGATACTGTTGAGAGAAAAAGGTCTCTACAGGGTGACTGTGGAAATTGAAGTATATCCCAGTGTAGCTACAGAGAAAATTAAATGGCACAACAGGAGGGATGAGGCCTATGGTCTCTTGTGTTTGAGCATATCCAGAGACCTCCTCTTCCATCTTGATGGATTGACATCACCTAATGAAGTGTGGGAGAAGCTTGTAGAGATTTTTGGTAAGATAGATGAGATGAGAGGACATCAAATCGAGAATGAATTGATCTCTTTGAGTCCCAGTAGCTTCGAATCCCTGCAACTATACTTTTCCAAGTTTAAAGCCCTTGTTTTGCAGCTAAAATAGTGTGGAATTGAAAAGAAGGAGGAGCAACTAGTTTTGGCCATAATCTTGAAGCTTGGACCTGAATATTCAGTGTTTGTTTCGACCTTCCATGCCACCAAGTTGATAGCTCGAGCCTGGAAGATGCCTAAGCTTGCAAAGTTCATGGAATCCCTCACAGAAGAACAAGATAAAACTAGTGATGATGGGCACCATCAAACCTTCAAAAGATCAAGCTTTGGTTGCTGGAGATTCGAGGGTGGATTCAAAAGGCAAGAAGAAAGCTAAGAAGCCACCCTGTTGAAATATTGTAACTTCGAAGAATATTCTATATGTATCTTTTTGTGGTCCTCGATGATCCTACCGGGAGAACCACTTGTATTATATTGTACCCCGATGCTCCTAATCGGAAGAACTAATAAGAGTCATGAGGTAGTCCCCTCTAATTGTAAAGGTGGGTCATCAGCACCCCGGTGTGGTTACTTGAGCCTACATGTGTAACTCGAGCCTACATGATTTAACTCGAGCCTACATGTCAAATGAGTTAACTTAAGTGAACGGATGAATATAAATAGAGGTGTAGTGCTCCTCATTTGAGACATACACTCTCACTTGTATAGCGCATTAGTGGAGAAGAGAAGTAGCTGGAGAAGGAGGAGGATCAGGCTTTGATCTCCTTGCTGGTTTTATCTTTTATCTTTTTTGGGCATCTATATTGAGGAAGATTTTGCTGGGTTTTCCCAGGATAAATCTTTGTGTTCCTTTTGTATGGTTGTGCTTGTCTATCTCTCAGTGATCTTGTTTATATGCTTTTGTTATGAAAATGAAATGAAATACTAATGTCTTCGCTAAGCATATGAAAATTTAACATGGTATCAGAGCTAACCCGAGAAGAAGACATTGTGCAGCTACAGAATATAGGGCTTCTTACTTTTTGGGTCTCTCTCCACAATCCATCAACAAAAGTATGTTAGGATGACTCTCCATTGAAGGGCGCATCTTTTTGTCGAAGCGGAATTCGATTCCGAGCATTTTCAGTTTTCGATGTGGAAATTAGGGCTTTCTACAGAAGAGGAATTTTTGAGTGAGACTAGCATAGGATTTTTATCCTCATCAAAACTGAAGTTTAGAGACTTGGATCAAGAAATTTGGTTGGGTGAAACTATGGGAAAGTCAAACCCTAGTTTGACCCCGAGTTAGAAAAACCCTAATTACTAAAACTGCTATGTTTTGGTACATTCGCTGTATTCTGAGATTGGAAAAGGATCAGGAGCGAAAAATTGCAGGGGCCGAAGATAAAATATTGATGAACACTGTATCCAAAATTCATCCTCCTATTCGCTGTATTCCAGGAGATATGTTCTCTCCAAGTTAGGGTTCCATCCTCTTCCAAAATTCATCCCTAAATAGGATACCTGGGGAGAATTGCAATATCTTGGGCTACAGAGGTCCAAATGGAATTCCTGAAAATGTTCCAGAAATTTAACGGACTTTAATTTTTGTGGTCCAAATATCAGACTCAGAAGATGAACCAGTGACATGTGGCATGCCGTATAACTTCACTGTTCTGATCAGTCCTGTAACAGGTCACCTTGGGAAAAGGATCATAAATATCAAATGGTGAAACCAATTCTGATGAAACCTATGGTGTTGGATCAAGGACATGCTAGGTTACCTCATTCCAACATTTTAGACATAGAGGAGCATAAATTGCAGAGATATCATAGAAACAATAACAAGCATTTCTGCTGAAGAAATTGGAAAATTAGGGCTTCTTGTTCCGGGAGCTTCCCTCCACTGTTTTCAGAAATGGAGTACATTGGACAGCTCCATTTGAAGAGATATATCTGTATAGCCAATCAGATTTGAAAGATTCCAAGTTTTGAAATTAGGGTTTCTGTGACAAACCCTAGATCAGCCAGCTTCGGAACCAGGACGAACACCTCAAATCGGTAAGATCTAATCCTTTGCTCTGTTCATTTGAGGTTCTCATTTCAAAGTGATCTATCACATCAGCTTGATGATAAGCTTGGTGAAGTTGAAAACTTCCAAGCCTAGAAGTATATGATCTCTCTGAAGAAAATGGATTGGACACCTACATGAGCATAGAGGTTCCAGTTTCAGAGGGAGATGAGGCTAGAAGCCTTTCTCAAGAAGAACTTGGTCAAAGCCCAGAAGATCATTGATGATTTAGTTACGAATCAACTTGTACTACAAGTGTCTTCCCTAAATACATCGATGAGAGACCATGCAGTCATAAGGATCTCTCAAATCAAAGAACAACTTCAAGCAAGGAAAGAAGAAGTGAAGAATGCAGAAGTGGTGATGGCCACCTTGAATGGCCTCCCAGGATCATGGAATTCATTCATTTAAGAAATGTGGAAGTGATTACTTTCAGCAGACTTTGGGAAGAAGAAGAAGCTCATCTCTGAATATCAATCTCTCATCTTCCAAAGAAGATCCCTCAATCAATGAGGAATATGAAGATCTCAACTCTTGAAGAACTGCTTATCCACCTTAGCATTTGGATAAGAAACGATGCTATCATGAATGAAGAAGATGATGAAGTTGAAGACTCAAGAAGGAGTATACCCATGAAACTGTTAACACCCAAAAATGGTTCACTACCTCATCTACCCCATTACATGGCTCATTTGTCCATTTTCCTACCATATCTCCATCAAAAAACCCATGAAACCATCTAAAAAGTCTCCAAAAGGCTTAAAATACCTCCAAAAGGCCATAAAACCCTTTTTTCCTCCAAAAATAGCAAAAAACCCTAAAAGGGAAGAAAAACATAAAATAATGAGGAAAAAGAGGAAAAAACCCTAAAAAGCTGAAACCCTAATCAGCAAACCCTAAAAAGATGAAACCCTAATCAGCAAACCCTAAACCTAAAACCGCATGGTTTCCAATTATAAATAAGTGATGGAGACACCTTATTTCACATCCACAATCACAAGTATCCTGCCTCTGCCAAAATTGCTCTTGAAACCCTAGCTCACCATTGAGCTGCTTTCACCGTAAAGAGCCCCTTTTGGCCCATTCCACCATCGGAGAAAGAGAAGGACCGGCTTGGATCTCGGAGCCACCGACATCGGACCAGCGCAAAGGGCTTCACCAACCTCCACATTGGAGGTCAGATTAATACAATTCATTATTTACTTTATTTTGTTTTTGCTTCATGAACATGTTTAGGTTAACTTTTATTTCTGTTTAAGTATTGTTTATTTCAAATATCATTGAACTGCTACTAAGGAATCCATTGTCCTTAGTAGGTGCTCATTCGCACAAGCTAGGGCGAAAACCCTAGCAACAGTTTTGGCGACTCTGCTGGTTTTTTATTTGTTATTTTATTTCCTATTTTGTCCTTGCGGCTGTCATTTTCGGCCATTGTACACCGCACTTTCTCTTTCCGCAGTCGCGGCCTGACCGTGACTGTCGACCTTTTTCCTGCGGCCAGACCATGTCTTTTCACCTGTTTTCCCGACCCGAACGCGCCTGTCGGCCGTTTACCCACGCCCCGACCGTGCCTTTCCGACCTTTAACTGCGACCCGACCGTGACTGTAAGCCTTTTTCCTGCGTCCAGACTGCGTGATTTCTCCATTTTGCTGCGTCCCGACCGCCGCTGTCTCCCAGAAAGACGCGCTCCGAGCGCGCCTGTTTCCTTCAAACCCGCGGTCCGACCGCGCGATTTAGCCCCAAACCCGCGATCTGATTTTTCCACTTGTTTTCTGCTTTTGGACCCAGCCCTTTTGCTATCATATCCTCTGCACCTGCACAACCATCTGTCCTATATGTAGCCCTATATCCTGTTGTGTCCCTATTATTTCTGTTATTTGTTTACAACATTGTTTTTTAAAAGATTTTCAGCTTTCTTATTTCAGTAACTTTTGCATGTGTTAATTTTGAATTCAATAGTACTGTTATTTCTATATTATTGTTAGTTCATAACCTCACAAGCACACAATCTGTCACCTAACTCAAGTGAGACTTAAAAATTACTTAACTCAACCAACATTCTAACCCCATTTGAGTAACACAAAAGACTTTTATAGTTAGGTAGGATCGGGGGGATAGGCTTCCAATAACACCCCTCGGTTATTCACACTTGAGACATAGCTGTTGTCCATTAGGGAACCAAAATCCCCTAGTATTTTTTGGCACGGTCACAACCAGATTACCAGAAGGCCTCTCCCTTAGGAGGGTTGAAGTCGTGAGATTGGTTCCGGAAGTCTGAGTGGAATACCGAAATCCATTCAGTAACTGAAGGGCTACCTTTCGCAGTTCTCGGAATATCCCTGTATAGGGAATATTGCGGTTAAAGGACCAAGTGGTAGATTTACCTTTCTGGACGTGTCATGAACAGGGTATCTTAGTTACCATTCTTCTAGGATTTGACTACCCGGTGTCCCTCCCGGTAGGGGGATACTTTAGCCACTTGGCTTTCCGATTCATATTGTCTGACTTGGATTTCATCACCTTGCAGAGGATATGTCTAGTTAAGTCATAATAATGTTAGTTAGGTGTTTGCATGCTCCCTTACCTCCTTTTGGTCTAGCGAGTCCACCGTTTTTTATTTTATAGGAAACCTGTTGCTTTTTGGTATTCTGACCATTTTTATTGACACTCCGCCTATTGTAGCACGCTATTACAGTGGGTGTTTTGAGTTAGTTGTTGGCCTGAGCGCCCTCTTTTTGAGCTCTCCTTCTGCACACTCGGTCGCATTAGGGTTTTTGAGCTGTTTTGTACCTGCCTCTACCCACATACACTCGACACCATTTGTCACCATTGCGTCCCCGAGACAGTCTCGGCGCCTCAGAGGCAAGTCCCCACAGCACGGTTCACTTGACTCCACTCGTCGTAGAGCCAGAGCCTTGTCACTTGACTCCACTCGTCAGCGGCATAGGACTCCGTCACCAGACACAGACGCCCTTTATTTTACCTCTGATTCTGAGCCAGAGCCTGAGAACCCCTTTTACACTGCCCCTACTAGCCCCATGGCTGGCGTGACATCCAATCCCTTTTTGGTAGGGATCGTTGGTGGCACATCCACCACGACACCGATGACCACACCTATTTTTGGTATGCCCTCCACGGGGCAACCCTCCACTATTCCCATCACGGCACCTATTCCCGCAGCGGGAATACCCATCCCCACTCCACTAGTGGCCCATACTACCCTCGGTAGTGTAGGTCCGTCTTATGCCACCTCAGTTCCCCCACTTGGGGGCAATATCCCTCACATTATCCCTCCACTTGGAGGCATTGGCCCCAACTTAATCCAACCCACTACCGTGTCACATTCTTCGTCCAGTTTGCCATTCATGGCTAGCCTCAACCTCCCTGACCTAGCCAGATTAACCAATGACCCCATCCGACACGACTCTGCGTGGCCTCACATGCCCACCAAGCTCCCCTCTGACATCCCTAAGTTCGAGGGAAAGGCAGATGAAGACCCACAAAACCATATCATGTCCTTCCATCTATGGTGTTCCTCCAACTCCATAGTAGACGACTCTGTTCGCCTCCGTTTATTACAGCGCACTTTCACTGGCTTTGCTGCCAAGTGGTATATCGAGCAACCCCATGGCACCCATTCCACCTTTACATCCCTGGCCTCGACATTCCTCCAGTTCTTCCAGTTACCCATCCGCTATGACGCAGGTATTGAGATCCTCCTGTCATGTAGACAGAACACGGCTACACACATCACAGACCACATCCATGAGTGGCGTCGCCGCCGTAGCCTATACAAAATCAAGTTAGACGACCGGATCTTCCTAGACTGGTTTCTCAAATCACTCCTTCCTATCATAGCTAAGGATGTAGCATCCGAACGACCCCAGTCTGAGGAAGAGGCTATCCTTAAGGCCCAACAGTTCGATCTCATCTACGCCCAGTCTGGTTATCTTTATACCATTATACCTGACGCCCCTCGTGACAATTCCTCCCAGCAGGATGCATTGAGGGCATCCCATGCTGCCGACGGCATCATTGGCCGTCTCTCTTCACAGCCGCAACCATTTTCCATAGTCCGTCCTACCTCTGGCCCTGACCCTTCGCGGACTACCTCACAGTCTGGAGCAACCAATCCGTATGTCCCCATGACACATCACCACCATACCCATGGACCCTCATGTCCGCCTCAGTGTTTCGGTCATATGACTCCCACTTACGCCCCCCCGGTCGCACCTCAGCCCTACTATCACCAACAGGCTGCACAAGCTCCTGTGCCGTCACAAACCCAACCTCATTATTACCCGCCACAGCCAATCCCTACGGCAAATCCACAACCTGCTCCACAGCACTATCAGCAACCCCCTCAAGTTGCTGCACCTGCGCAACCTGAGAACCCACCTGTTGCCCAAGGGCAAGTTTACGCTCAACAAAACCCACAGCAAAACCAGAACAACCAATGCAACCAGGGCCAACAAAACCGTGGCAGAGGCCGAAATCGTGGGAACAACCAACCAACCGAGCAAGCTGGTCAACACACTGCTCCCCCCGCTAGTAATAATGCGGCCCCGGCCAACCAAAACCCTGATCGCCCACCCAAGCAGGCTAGAAACCCCAATTTGCGAACCAACTTTCCTTGTTCTGTTTGCGGGGTCTATGGCCACTACACACATTTTTTCCCACATATGGAGCAAGTTCAACAACTTTTGGCTGCTGACTTAACCCGACAAGGGCAGGCAGCTCCTTAAGCACCACCCAACCCCCCACAACCTCAGCAGCCACCTTTGGTATTGCAAAACCCCTTACCAACCCAAGGCGTAGTGAGCACCGAACCGTTGGCTCCCCCTCAAGCCAACGCGTTGACTCAACAACAAATCACTTACGCTTCCCCTGATCAGCCCATGCTTGACTCAGGTACCCACCACTTGTTGATGATGTCCTCCGAGGAGATCAACCTCCAGACCCGGCGGAACCAATATGGCTCCACCCCCGAAGCCCCTTCCGCCGATAAACCTACTAACGCTCATCCCACAGATCAGGCGTTACGTATACCTCCACCTCCACTAGATGGCGCTCCCAAAGCGCCTCGTTTCCCACTTCGTCGTATCAACAACAACCCCAATGCGCGGGCTGCGCCCAACTACAACATTGTTGATGACTTAGCCCAATCCCCCGCAGCCATGTCTGCGTTAGAAGTCTTAAAAAACTGCCCTTCACAGTGTAAGACTTTACTTTCAGCCATTGGGGCTATCAATCTGAATGACTCGCAGTTAATGGCATTTGATTTGGACCAATCCGAACCCCGCCTACCTTCCACTTTGGCATTCCAAGTTTCCGTTTCCATTCGGAACTTTGTCGTCCATCGATGCATCATAGATGAAGGGGCCTCTACATGTGTCATGCCCATATCCATCTGGCAGAAAATGGGATCCCCAACTCTTCAACCGTCCTCGATGGCGTTGCGAGCCTACGACGGTCGTTCAGCTCAACCACAAGGTCTATTAACTAACGTCCCCGTCTAGCTGGCTGGAAAAATCGTCCTCATCAACATCGAGGTTATCAATGCCCAGCTTGATTACAACCTTTTACTTGGACGCAGCTACATGTATGCCATGCAGGCAGTTGCTTCTACCGTTTTTCATATCATGATGTTCCCCCATGAGGGACGCGTGATCACGATTGACCAACTCACTTACCATGATCCCAATGCCCCCGCAGCACCCGAAAATGTTCTCCCCATGATTGCACAACCTGTTACTGATGCCCCCACTTCATTTGTTTCTTCCTTAGGGACCGACGTTTACTCAGATGCACCAATGACCTCGACCTTCCCATCTATTCCACCCCCGCCACCTGCTACGAAAGTGTCCGACCTATGTACCCTGTCCCATAACATGCGAACTCCTAATAATCAACCGCCCTTGTTACCTCAACCACCTTTGGTACCCAGTCACATTGGTGCTACACCCATCCATACCATTACTTTCCTATTCCCTCCCTCAGGAGTAGTTAGCGCCCCGGTCATGGCTATCCTCAGCCTTCCTGGGTTAACCTTAGGATTACCCGTTTGGTATCTTTCGCCTCCCGTTCGCCCGCCGACACCAAATGTCATTCTGCAACCGGTGCAACCCATTGTCACCACTAGTCAACCACCCCCTGGTGTCTCTACCCCATCGCCCTCCGCAAACCCTCCTCCTCCTCCTACCAAACCCACTGGGGGCAGAGGCCCCCAACCTTACACCGCTGCCCCACCTCCTAAGACAGTAAAAAACCCCCCTGTGTTTCGTGCTCCTCCCAAATGCGCCCTGTGCAATGAGTTGGGCCATGCGACTCACCTATGTCCTCAGTTACCGGCCTTAAAGGAATACATGAAAATGCTCGACGACGACCCCACTATCCCGGTTGTCCATCTAGATCCAACCCCTATGCCTCGTGACAAATCATTGCGCACTAACCACTCCTGTGCCCTATGCGAAGTTTACGAGCATTACTCCCATCACTGTCCCAATCTCCCCGAGTACAGATTAGCTCTCTTTGAGATGAACAATCAAGACCTCGAGACGGCACCACTCACCATTGTGGAGATCCATCCCTCGAAATCTTCCTCTGAGACGGCACCACTCACCATTGTGGAGATCCATCCCCCAGAATCTTCCTCTGAGATGGCACCACTCACCATTGTGGAGATCCACCCCCCAGAGTCTTCCTCTGAGACGGCACCACTCACCATTGTGGAGATCCACCCCCCGGACTCTTCCTCTTCGAAAGAGGTTGATACCATTTATATGCTCTCTTCCACCACTACTCCCCCGTCAACCGATTTGATGACACAGACATTCCATACTGATGAGGAGATCCTCGAGGCTCTCACTGCCCCAGATTATCCCTGGGATGATATGCACCACCGTTCATACTTCCTCCCAGATGAACCCTCTTCTCACACTGCTCCTCAATTTACAATTGAGTCCAAAGACTTCCTTCCCCCCAAGGTCGACTGGTTCAAAGACCCTATTCCTGCTCCTGACGCCTTCGAAGAGGGTAACATGGCCAACATCTCACCTGTCATCCAAATTGATATCGCTGCCCCCGGAGGCACCCCCGAACTCATCACTTTAGGAACCTCTTGCAGTAAGCAAGAAATTGAGGAATACAACAAACTCTTCAGAGAATTCCGTGATGTCTTTGCCTGGTCCTATACCGAAATGCCTAGTCTTGACCCTGCCATTATAGAGCACCACATTGACACGTGGCCTAATGTACCCCCCGTTCGTTAGAAACAGCGTCCCATTCATCCCTAGCTACACCATTGGAATCAGCATGACGAGATCATCCCAATGGTCACCTCGTTGCATCTTTTTTGACTGCATCGTTTTTGCTCATTTTTTAGACACCAATAGTCGCCTCGGTTTGCGTGCCATTTCGGCCGTTCTCCATTTTTAACACTTTTTATATCGTCGGATTCATTTTTCTGAGCTCGTGATGATGCTTGAGATCATTTCTCGCTCTCACTTGGTACAAATGCAACAGTGCATCCCTACACCTTGCCGCATTGATTTGCGCGCCACATCGGCCGTCATCAGATTATTTCACATTTTTTACATGAGCCATCCACTCCTGTCATACTGCAAATGTCTCGTTATTTTGCCACCATTCATCCACCCCGCAAGGAGGCCCACCAGTGTTCCCCCCTACCCTCAGTTCTGGTCATCATAAATGTTCCTTAAGTCGAACACTTCCTCCTTGCCTGAACATTACATTAGAGTCTTCTTAGTTGCTTTCAGACTCCTTAAAATTGAAAGCAACCACGAGCATGTACTATCCTGGGCTCGTAAAATCCACACGACAGTACCATTCCATCACTTCAGAGTCTTCTTATTTGCTTTCAGACTCCTTAAAATTGAAAGCAACCACGAGCATGAACTGTCCTGGGCTCGTAAAATCCACAGGACAGTACCATTTTAGCTGCACACTCCTTCTAGTTCCCTAACCCATGAAGAAGTCCCCCCGCGCCTCTTGGCGCTATGATCAATCCTCTCAGCAGTACCCCAGATAAGGTCGCCTTTGTTCAGAGTATTCTGCAGTCTCCCATCATTTTACCACAGCTTGAGTCTACCTCAGCCCAGTCACCCTCAGACCCTATATAGCTATGATCCATTTACCCCCAGTCAATCTCATATGCTGCTCGATCATCCCCGCCATCATACTCTGAAGAAAGGAAGTTTGAGTCCATCCACTCTGCTTGCCCAGTTATTCCCTCCAGTTTATCACTCCTGCCATCAGTACTATCACAGTTCAGTTTTCCACCTCGCGCTCCTGTCAAGGAAACATCATTGCCTTGATAGTTGCAGGTCTCCCTCTGTCGACGACAACCCCTTTATTCCAGAGGATAGACCTAGAGGTCCCTGCGCCTTGGACTCATCACCATCTGTGGTGAGTGCCTACGGACCATTTCGGGAGGAGTCATTATTGCCTCTCCGACTGGTCGTTTCTCACATGCTCGACTTCAGCACATTGATCGCATCATTGAGAATCGCGCAGGATTCATATCCAGTCCATTATTTGTCGAAGACCTCGAATTTCCCCCGACTCTAGCACATTGGTGAGTCACTTCGGAACGCCCAGTTATATGTTCCCGTGGATGTTCGGGCTGCGTTGGCGATTGTATTCGGAAGCTATTAAGTTCCGTGCTTCTTTGAGTACCCAGTTCCGTTCCAGATCAGTGTACCATTGCGAGTGTGACCCTTGTCACTCTGATCCAGTAGCGCATCAGTTCCTTCGGAACCACATTTAGTAGCACTTCTATCATTCCAAGTGTATCAGTTTTTCAGCTCAGACATGGTCAGCTCAGCATTATGTTCCAGTTTGTGTCCCTTCTGGACTATTATGATATACACAGTGGTTGTTTCCTACAGGTCCTTCATTTTGGGCCTCACAGTGATTTTTATGTATCTTGATACGAGCATGGGTATGCCCGCCTCGTCCATATATTGAGATTCTTCCTCATTCAGTATTTGAGGCCATGTATATGTTCAGGTCCCCATATTTTGGACCTCATTGTTATTACTATGCTATATCCTGATACGAGCATGGGAATGCCCGCCTCGTTCAGATGATCAGATGATTCCTCATCCATTATTGAGGTTATGTACTTTTCAGTCCTTGCAGGTGGTTCGAGATCGTTGTTCCGGATTTCAGTTGGTTCCTTCTCTTCTTCACACCCTAGGAAAAATAATTATGACTTATGATGTCCATCGGCCATACGATGAGCTCCTGCCCTCGCACATCAGGGGGCAATCTGTTAACACCCAAAAATGGTTCACTACCTCATCTACCCCATTACATGGCTCATTTGTCCATTTTCCTACCATATCTCCATCAAAAAACCCATGAAACCATCTAAAAAGTCTCCAAAAGGCTTAAAATACCTCCAAAAGGCCATAAAACCCTTTTTTACTCCAAAAATAGCAAAAAACCCTAAAAGGGAAGAAAAACATAAAATAATGAGGAAAAAGAGGAAAAAACCCTAATCAGCAAACCCTAAAAAGCTGAAACCCTAATCAGCAAACCCTAAACCTAAAACCACATGGTTTCCAATTATAAATAAGTGATGGAGACACCTTATTTCACATCCACAATCACAAGTATCCTACCTCTGCCAAAATTGCTCTTGAAACCCTAGCTCACCATTGAGCTGCTTTCATCGTAAAGAGCCCCTTTTGGCCCATTCCACCATCGGAGAAAGAGAAGGACCGGCTTGGAGCTCGGAGCCACCGACATCGGACCAGCGCAAAGGGCTTCACCAACCTCCACATTGGAGGTCAGATTAATACAATTCATTATTTACTTTATTTTGTTTTTGCTTCATGAACATGTTTAGGTTAACTTTTATTTCTGTTTAAGTATTGTTTATTTCACATATCATTGAACTGCTACTAAGGAATCCATTGTCCTTAGTAGGTGCTCATTCGCACAAGCTAGGGCGAAAACCCTAGCAATAGAAACAAATAAAGATAAGTATTCAATTGTCATTTCATGATATTGTTTTGTTATACATTTGATTATATTTAGTTGATGTATTTTTTGCATTAATGACTGTATACTACTAATATGCATATGATGGGTAAGTATCTTATGGTGCTATACAACTCTCCATTGCTACTTATCAAACCTCTTTGATGACATATTGGATTAGTGCACAATCTCAATATTGTCATGGTAGAGATGGAAGGCATCTAGAAAGTTTATGTGAGATATGGATGAATGTTGTATTGACTAAACAGTTACATGATGCATAAGAATTTTTCGTTATGCATATGTTTTATGAAATAGTTCTAACCATGCAACTGGTGCATTTGAATTGTAGGAAAGGTCATGAACAACCTCCTACAAGAAAAGAAGGATGAGACTTGTTCCGAAGAACAAGTGATGACAATTCAAGATCCACTCCAATAAACATGAATCTAAAGCTCCCAGGGTCAGAGACACCATGACGGTGTTAGTTTTTCAACATTTAAGCTAGCATTATGTTAGGATCTTTTCACTGAGAGAATAACAAGCACAACAATAACATAAGCACATCACAAGAGACAAGAGACACACAGATTTTTGATCGGGGAAACCATAAATGGAGAAAACCCCGCAACTTCCTCAAGATAGAATCACCACAAGATGTAAGACCCAAAAACAGTAAGATGCACTCCCAACAGCAGTAGTCTTCTTCTTCTGTCTAGTCCTAGTATTTCCTTCTTCAGTAGTGCGCCACACTTGAGTGAGTGAATGATGTGTGTGATAAATAGAGAGTCCCACTCTCTATTTATATTCTTCCGTTCACTTGAAGTGCACTTAATCACGTAGGCTCAACCTAACAATTACTTACCCGAGCCTACACCTTAATTAGTGTATAATAACTCAAGTGCCCTGAAACTGTGGGGACTTACCTAATGACTTGACATGACTTGTTTACATTATTAATCTTCCCGATCGGAACATCGAGGCATGATCACATGACTCAAATACATAATAGAAACATCCCGGGATAAACATCGGGTTACAATACATAAGATACATAGAAGAATACATTCCGAAGTTACATATACATCAACACTCCCTCTTAACTAGGAAGTTATTCTTTGAACATGATTTTCAGCACTGGTCTTCTTCTCTGTATCAACTGGATCAACTTCGTCTTCAAGTCATCTTCATCTTCAAGTCATCTGGATCTGGATCATCTCTCGATCTGGATCGTCATGGAACTGGATCTGGATCATCACTCGATCTGGATCACTACTGCTGGATCTGGATCATCACTCGATCTGGATCACTACTGCTGGATCTAGATCATCACTTGATCTAGATCACTACTACTGGATCTGGATCATCACTCGATCTGGATCTCTCGGAGTCATCATAACTAGATCCAGATCATAATTCGATCTGGATCATCTTTGGTCATCATCATGTGTGTACTAATCTTGTCATGGGAAGTTCTACAGAGCCATCCCTTTTTCATGCTGGTTGTAGGCCTAGCCACCAGGTAGGTCTTTTCCCAGCACTTACATCTGACCTGCTCGTCAGAAAGGCACGCCCAGCACTCACATTTGATCATGCAATAAACTACAATCACATCAGAAAGGCCCAGTACTCACATTCACCAGCATGATAGGACATCACATCACTAACATCTGTGAAATGGGTCTGCACTTACATCTGACCTACTCATCAGAATGGCATCACATACATCCAAGCTGGAACCACATCCACCATAATGATGAAAGAACCCCGTTCTTTTCACCCAGGCTGGAACCACATCTGCCACAATGATGGAAGACTTTCAACCAGGCTGGAACCACAACCAACACAATGACGAAAGAACTTTGTTCTTTTCACCAAGGTCGGAACCACATCCGCCACACTGAAGAAAGATTTTGTGCATTCACATCTGACCTGGTAGGAACTAAATCCTACACCCTTGTTAGAATGGCCCCCAGTCCCTGACTGAGCTACCTGGTAACTGACCAGGCGCCTCCACTCTCCTGGAGAGTGGAAGTTTCCCTTACATCTGTCCTACTCAACAGAATGGCCAGCACTCACATATGACATGGAAGGAACTTAATCCTTTAGCCATGAACAGAATGGCTCAGCCCTTACATCTGACCTACTCGTCAGAATGACTCTCTCAGTCCCTGACTGAGTGTTCCTGGTAACTGACCAGGTGCCTCCATTCCTAGAATGGCAGTCAGCAGTCATATCTGACATGGAAGGAACCAAGTCTTCTCACCATGGCAGAATGGCTCAGCCCTTACATCTGACCTGCTCGTCAGAATGGCTTTGGATCTCTAGCACTCATATTTGAAATGGAAGGAACTGAATCCTCTCACCATGATAGAATGGCTCAGCCCTTACATCTGACCTGCTCATCATAATGGCTTTGGGACTCATCACTTTCCCTTGGAGGGAACCTTGATCTGGAGAACACCAGGTCTCTCTCTGAAGCACTCGAACTTCAGCCTAGCCAATGGCTTCGTCAACACATCAGCTATCTGTTCCTCCGTCGCAACATACAGGAGCTTCACTGCTCCTCTCTGCACCATATCCTTGATATAGTCATACTTGATATCGATATGCTTCGACTTGTCATGGAACACTGGATTCTCTGACAACTTCACGCAACTCTGGTTGTCACAATGTATACAGTAGCATCCAACTGGAGATCAAATATATCAGACAGTAGCTTCTGCAGCCATACTGCCTCACAACTAGCTGAACAAGCTGCGACATACTCTGCTTCAGCTGTACTCAGTGCCACACAGGATTGCTTCCTGCTAAACCAAGAGATCACACCTGATCCCATACTGAAGCAACATCATGAAGTACTCTTCTTGTCGATGGCACTGCCTGCCCAATTTGAATCAACATAACCCTCCAGGTTAATATTCTGATTCACATCATACTTGAGCCCATAATGAATTGTACCCTTCAGGTACCTCAGAATATGCTTTGCAGCTGCCAAGTGAACACTTCTCGGATCTGTCAGGTACTAGCTCAAGGTGTTCACAGCAAAGAAAATATCTGGTCTCATGTTCGTCAGGTACGTCAATGACCCAATCATCTGATGATACATCATAGCATCAACCGTCTCTGATGAAGCATCACTCAATAGCTTCAGGTTCGATGCCATGGGTGTAGCCATAGCCTTGTAGTCCATCATCCCAAACCTCTTCAGGATCTCTACTGCATACTTCCCTTGTCCAAGGAAGATCCCATCTGTACTCTGCCACACCTCCATACCTAGAAAGTAATGCATCATCCCCAAGTCCTTCATTTTGAACTCAGCAACAAGCTTTCTTTTCGTATCAGCAATCAACCCATATGTACTTGTCACAAATAGGTCATCTACATATAGTAGGAGCATCACTGGGTTGCCATCTTCAACCTTGTAGTAAAGGTTGGAATCTGCTTTACTTTTGGTAAAGCCCAAACTGGATAGAAAGATGTCAATCCTGCCGTACCAGGTCCTGGGTGCCTGCTTCAAACCATACAGGGATTTCTTCAATCTGCATACATGAGACTCTCTGTCATGTGTCTCAAAACCGAGTGGCTGTTCTACATACACTTCCTCTTCTACTACACCATTCAAGAAAGCAGTCTTGACATCCATCTGGTGTATCTTCCACTTCGTCACTGCAGCCAGAGCAAGTACTAATCTGATAGAAGTGTATCTGGCTACAGGTGCAAAGGTCTCTTCATAGTCTACTCCCTCTTTCTGAGAGAATCCTCGAGCTACAAATCTTTCCTTATACTTTTCAATGCTACCGTCCGCAGCATGCTTGATCTTGTAGATCCATTTGGAAGTGACAACTGACTTCCCTTTTGGTCTTGGGACAACATCCCAAACATCATTCTTCATGATTGATTGATATTCTTCGATCATAGCATCCTTCCATTCTTTCTGATCTGCCGCTTCTTCATAACTGGAAGGTTATTTATCAATAAAATCACATAGTAAAGCTACATACCCGGAATTAGATCTGGTCCTCTTTCTTTCTCTGAGATTCTCTTTTGGAGCCCCATATCTTTCCGCACCTTGGATAAGTTCACGTACCCAAGCAGGTTTCCTCTTATGAGGATTCTTCTCCAGAGGTGGATCTACAGGTCTTTGTGGTTCCTCGAACTCTCGAGCTTCTTTGTCCATAATTGTATCATGACTTCTGAGTACTTTTGCTTCCGCTTCTTTAGGTTCTTCAGCAGGTCTCTTTCTGGATTTGCTGTAAGCTGTGCCTTCATCAAATGTCACATCCCTGCTGATGTCAATCTTCTTGTATCCTGGAAAGTAGATTCTGTAAGCCTTCGAGCTTTCTGAGTATCAAACAAATATGCCCTTCTTTCCTGAAGGATCTAATTTTGTTCTCTTCTCTTTTTGAATATGTATGTACACGGGACAGCTGAATATTTTGAGATGGCTGACTTCTGGTTTCTTGCTGAAGAAGACTTCTTCAAGAGTCTTGTTCTTGAGTACTCTATGTGGAGTACGGTTCTGTACATACACTGCTATTCTGGCAGCTTTAGCCCAAAGATGCATAGGTAGATCTTGATCATGAAGCATAGCTCTTATAGCTTCCATGATAGTTCTGTTCTTTCATTCTGCAACCCCGTTCTGTTGTGGATTATAAGGAGTGGACAACTCCCTCTTAATCCCCGATTCTTTGCATAACTCCTTGAATTCATTTGAAGTGAATTCTCCACCATTATTTGAACGAATGGTCTTGATATTCTTTTCAGTATGGTTCTCGATCAAGGCTTTGAATTCCTTGAACTTACTGAATACTTCATCTTTGTTCTTCATAAAATAAATCCATGTCTTTCTAGAAAAATCATCAATAAAAGAAACATAGTATGCATACCCGCTAAGTGAGTTTGATGACATAGGACCGCATACATCGGAGTGGATGATTTCTAGAATGCTTTTGGATTTGCTTTCGCTGCTTGGAAATGTCTTCTTTGTATTCTTTCCTTTCGCACATCCTTTGTAGACCCCATCATGTCTAGCTTGAATTTCTAGAAGACCTTCGATAGCTTTACTTGCAATAAGGAGTGCTTTGTAATGCACGTGTGCAAGTCTTCTATGCCAAAGCTCATTTGGCTCTACTGTGTCATGGATCAAGGCTTGTTCTGGATGGCCCTTCAATTTGTACAAGCCTCCTTCTTGTTCTCCAATTACTACCGCATCATCGATAGTCTTCCCTTTAGGCCACATGATGACTTGACCATCTATGAATGCCACCTGCATTCCTTTTGCATCCAATGCTGAAATGGATAGAAGGTTCTTCTTCAGTCCTGGCACAAACAACACTTCTTTCATTGTTAGAGACTTACCAGAGTCTAGCTTGTATGAAGATTCCCCACTACCTTTTATTGGATATTGGTAGTCATCTCCTAGTTTCACCTTGTGAGGTGATTCATGTTCTGACAGTCTCACAAAGGATTCCTTGAATCCCGTCATATGTTTGGAAGCCCCACTGTCTATGAGCCAATCATCACTTCCATGAGTAATGTTACCTGTGAGAGATGATATTAGAACATATTCATCCTCGCTTGAAGAATCTTCACTTTCATATCTGGATCTCTTTCTGGATGGTTCATCATCCTCTGTAGCATGAGCATGATGTCTTATTTTGTTGCTCTTCTTCATCTTCTTCTGTTTGTTGGGACAATCTTTTGCAAAGTGTCCTGCTTCATCACAAGTATAGCATATGATCCTAGACATATCTCTTTTATTATTGTCTTTGTAAGAACGCTTACCTTTAGAGCCATGAGGTTTCCTTTTGCTTGACTTGGAGTGAGACTTGGAGCGAACCGTAAGGGCTTGGTATTCACTTCCCATCTTCTCTTCTCGAGCTGCTATCCGAGCTTCTTCTTGAGAGCACTCTTCCCATAGTCTACTGAATTTGACCAACTTCTTTCTAGCACAGATTCCTTGAATGAAAGCATCCCATGACCTAGGGAGGCCATTCAAAGTAGTCATGACAATCTCTACATTTTCCACTTCTTCATCAACAGCTTCTAATTGTTCCTTGATTTGAGAAACTCTTGTGAAGTATGACTAGATAGTTTCTGCATTCTATATCTTCACATTCTTCAGCTGGTTCCTCAGGGTCATCTTCTGATTAATGTTCTTTCCTTCAAACAATTTGGTTAGGGCATCAAACATAGCTTTAGGTGTCTTGAGAGAGGACACCTGTGGGATAAGATGATCCTTGATAGAATCAGCAATGATATTCTTTGCCATAACCATCTTCTTCTTATGTAAGGCCTTTTCCTCATCTCCCTCTGGAACTGGAACCTCCTCATGAATGTAGGAGTCTAGTTCATTCTCTTCCAGGACCAGGGAGATCCTATACTTCCAGGCTCAGAAGTTATCAGCTCCCTCAAGCTTTTCATCAAGCTTGGTATTATGAGACATCTTAAATGAGAACCTTAAATGGAAATACAAAATATTTTAGATCTTACTAGGTTCAAGATGTCGGATCTGTAACTTTGAGCTGAAATCCTGCAGAGTTGGATCAGGAGCAACTAGGGTTTTGCTTTTCCGGAGTTCTGTCCACCCAAATGCCTTCAAATTTGTTCCTAACTTCGATTTTGGGGAGGAGATCAATCTAGGCCTAGGCTCACTGAAAAATTCCTCTTCTGCAAAAAGCCCTAATTTCTGACCCTAGTGACAGGTCCAAAACTGAAAAACCTCAGAATTGAAATCTGTTTCGACAGAAAGATACGCCCTAGGTAGGAGAGTAATTCCACCTTAATTTTGCTGAAAATCTATGGAGGAAGATCCACAAACTGGGAAGCCCTAGTTCCCGCAGCTGCACAGTGTCTTCTTCTCAGGTTAGCTCTGATACCATGTTAGTTTTTCAACATTTAAGCTAGCATTATGTTAGGATCTTTTCACTGAGAGAATAACAAGCACAGCAATAACATAAGCACATCACAAGAGACAAGAGACACAAAGAGTTTTGATCAGGGAAACCATAAATGGAGAAAACCCTGCAAATTCCTCAAGATAGAATCACCACAAGATGTAAGACCCAAAAACAGTAAGATGCACTCCCAACAGTAGTAGTCTTCTTCTTCTGTCTAGTCCCAGTATTTCCTTCTTCACTAGTGTGCCACACTTGAGTGAGTGAATGATGTGTGTGATAAATATAGAGTCTCACTCTCTATTTATATTCTTCCGTTCACTTGAAGTGCACTTAATCACGTAGGCTCAACCTAACAATTACTTACCTGAGCCTACACCTTAATTAGTGTATAATAACTCAAGTGCCCCGAAACTATGGGGACTTACCTAATGACTTGACATGACTTGTTTACATTATTAATCTTCCCAATCGGAACATCGGGGCATGATCACATGACTCAAATACATAATAGAAACATCCCGGGATAAACATCGGGTTACAATACATAAGATACATAGAAGAATACATTCCGAAGTTACATATACATCAACAAACGGAAGAAAGAGCTTCAAAAAGTGGTATATCCACCTTGAAGGATGAAGACCACCATGGGTACAAGAGATAACTCAAGATGAAGAAAATAATGCTATGAAAGAAGCTATGATCAAAGAATAACAGTTGATCATGGGGAATGATGTATATGATATGATGGAACAAGTGTACAAAGCAAGGTTCGTGATTCTCCCTAGAAAGAATAGACTATGACTTGACATACTCTATTGACCAGTATATATCAAGCATAGAACCACCTGTACAGAATGGAGAGGGAAGATGATACTCCACTTCAGGGGGGGTGACTAGAAAAAATTATGTCTGAGTTCGGCATGGTACAACATGATAGATAGCTTTGTGATGGATCAAGACTTTACCAAGATTAAAGTAGGTTCCAACATTCAAGGTTGAATGCAGAAGACTAGGATATGTTGATGACCTGAGAAGACAAAATCATAGAAGATGTTGTGATACTAGAATGATGTTTGGGATATAGTACTCAAACCGAAAAGCAAGAATGTGGTATCTTCCAAATGGATTTGCAAGATAAGATATGTTGCTGATAGAAGTAAGGTAAGAGTTGTGGCTAGAGGTTTCTATCAGAAAGAGGGAATTAATTCTGAAGAGACACTTACTCCAGGTAGAAAGGTACACTTCCTTCAAAACTATCATGGTAGTTTATTCCATTATGAAGTAAAGACAAGCCTTCCTTAATGGTATGATTGAGGAATAGTTTTACATCAAATAGTCACGAGGATTTGAAGTTGAAGACAGAAGGAATCAAGTATGCAAGTTGAAGAAAGCCCTCTATGGCCTGAATCAAGCTCCCAGAGCTTGGTATGGAAGAATAGATAGTTTCCTGATGAGCATGGGGTTTGCCAAGAGTAAAGTTGATCCTAACCTTTCCTACAAGGTTGTAAAAGTTGTACCTGTCATTCTATTACTATATGTGGATGACTTATTCTTGAAAGGGAATGAGAAACAGATCATGGAAAGCAAGAAGAAACTAGCAGAAGAATTTGAGATGAAAGACCTTGGGTTAATGCATTATTTCCTAGGTCTAGAAGTATGGCAAAGTTCAGAAGGAATATTTCTCAACTAGGGAAAGTATGTGGTAGAAATATTGAAGAGATTCAATATGTTGAAATGCAAAGTCATAGCCACACCCATGGACTCCAACCTGAAGCTGTTAGCCGATGACTCATTAGAGTTAGTGGATGTGACTCACTACAGACAGATCATTGGGTCATTGATGTACTTAACAAATACTAGACCATACATTTGTTTTGCTGTGAACACCTTAAGTCAATATCTTGTTCAACCAAGATGGGTTCACTTAGTAGCTGCAAAACATATGATGAGATATCTGAAAGGGACTATATACCTTGGTCTATACTATGATGGTAGCCATGAGTATAGATTGTATGGCTACACAGATGCAGATTAGGCTGGAAGTATCTCAGACAGGAAAAGCACATCAGGTATATGCTTTTGTTTGAGGTCTGCTATGAGTTCATGGTTTAGCAGGAAACAGTCCAGTGTTTCTCTTAGCACGGTTGAAGCAGAATACATAGCAGATTGCTCTACTAAGTTGTGAAGCCATATGGCTTCAGAAGCTGATATCAGGTCTCTTTGACCTGAAGATGGACACAACAATGATGCTATGTGATAACCACAGTTGTGATGACAAAGAACCCTGTGTTCCACGTAACACGTAGAAATACGGTATTTCTACATACAAGATAAGATGAAGATAATGATATTGTAGATGCAGATGATGGTGATTTAGTATTTCTATATTGAATGTAGAGATGATGATGTTTCAGTATTCCCATATTGAAGATATAGATGATGATGATTTCAGTATTCCCATACTGAAGATATAGATGATATTTCAGTATTTACACATTGTAGATATAGATGATGGTGATTCCGTATTTCTATACTAAATATAGAGATGATGATGATTTCAGTATTTCTATACTGAAGATATAGATGATGATGCTTTTAGTATTCACATACTGGAGATACAGATGGTGATAGATCAGTATTCAAATATTGAAGATGTGGATGATGATGGTTTGGATGATGATGTACTGACGAAGGCTCTGCCTCGAGTAAAGTTCAAACACTTTCGAGACAAGCTTAGTGTTGTTCAGAAAGACCTTCCTCGAAAGGGGGAGTAGTGATGTTGCAGTGGGATTGTATCATCCCTAGGCATTTGCCCTAAAGTGATCCAAAGACCTCGGTCCTCGAGAATGAAGAGGGATTGTATCATCCCGGGACATCTGTCCACAATAGATCCGATGACCTCGGTCCTCGAAAACATGGCGGGATTGTATCATCCCTGGGCACTTGCCCTAAAGTGATCCGGAGACCTCGGTCTTCTAGAATGAAGCAGGATTGCATCATTCTTAGACGTAAGTCCTAAAGTGATAGGGAGTGATTATCCCGTAATTGTATCTGGTGACTTCGGTCATCGAGAATGTGGTAGGATTGCATCATCCTTGGACTCAAGTCCT
>LPNX010627912.1:66360-139099 GCA_001517045.1 Pseudotsuga menziesii
ACATAGTCCTAAAGTGATAGGGACTGATTCTCCCGTAATAAATCCGGTAACTTCGGTTGTCGAGAATGTGGTGGGATTGTATCATCCCTGGACTTTAAGTCCAAAAATGATCCAAAGACTTTCTGTCTTTGAGTTGTGGATTGCAGGTTGTTGCTGATGATGATGATGCCATACTGATCGAAAGATCAGAGTATGATGATGATGACGTACTAATCGAAAGATCAGAGTATGATGATGTACTGATCGAAAGATCAGAGTATGATGATGACATACTGATTGAAAGATTAGATTATGATGATGATGACATACTGATCTAAAGATCAGAGTATGATGATGATGCACTATGATTATGATGTTTCTGTTCGAAATATTAGAGTATGATGATGATGTTTCTGATCGAAAGATCAAAATGTGATGATGATTATGATCGACAAATCAGAATATGATGATGATGATGTTGCTGCTGATCGAAAGGGCAAAGTGTTGATGATGATATTGCTGATCAAGAGATCAAAGTAATGAAGATGTTGTTGCTGATTGAAAGGTCAAGGTGCTGAAGACGTTGTTGCTGATCGAAAAGTCAAAATGTTGAAGATGTTGCTGATCAAAAGGACAAAATGCTGAAGATGTTGTTGCTGATCGAAAAATCAAAGTGCTGAAGATGTTATTGATCAAAAGGTCAAAATGCTGAAGATGTTGTTGCTGATCGAACAATCAAAGTGCTGAAGATGTTTCTGATCGAAAGGTCCAAGTGCTAAATATGTCATTGCTAATTGAAAGATCAAAATGCTGAAGATGTTGCTGATCAAAGACTGAAGATGTTGCTGATGATGAAGACTGAGGATTGAAGATGAAGACTACATGATGTTGAAAAGCTTACAATGATTTATAGATGTGTTACCCTGCTGATGTTGATGATGTCCCCTATCTCTACTCTTACTGTTGATGATGTTGTTGTAGAATACCCTTCTCGTTAAGGGGGAGTGTTGAGATATTGTAACTTCGAAAAATATTCTATATGTATCTTTTTGTGGTCCCCGATGGTCCTACCGGGAGAACCACTTGTATTACATTGTACCCCGATGCTCCTAATCGGAAGAACTAATAAGAGTCATGAGGTAGTCCCCTCTAATTGTAAATGTGGGTCATCAGCACCCCAGTGTGGTTACTTGAGCCTACATGTGTAACTCAAGCCTACATGATTTAACTCGAGCCTACATGTCAAATGAGTTAACTTAAGTGAACGGATGAATATAAATAGAGGTGTAGTGCTCCTCATTTGAGACACACACTCTCACTTGTATAGTGCATTAGTGGAGAAGAGAAGTAGCTGGAGAAGGAGGAGGATCAGGCTTTGATCTCCTTGCTGGTTTTATCTTTTATCTTTTTGGGGCATCTATATTGAGGAATATTTTGCTGGGTTTTTCCCTTTAGGGTTTTCCCAGGATAAATCTTTGTGTTCCTTTTGTATGGTTGTGCTTGTTTATCTCTCAGTGATCCTGTTTATATGCTTTTGTTATGAAAATGAAATGAAATACTAATGTCTTAGCTAAGCATATGAAAATTTAACACACTCAAACAAAAGAGAGACAAGAACAAGTCTCAGGAGGAGCCCCAAGGCTACAAGAAGAACTTCTAGAAGAATAACAACAAAGGAGAAATGAGCAAGTGCGCATACTGTAGTAAGAGTTGTCCTCCTGAAAGCTCCTGCATGAAGAAGCAAATTGACATACTGACCCAACTCCTGGAGAAGAATAACATCTCCCTTCCTGATAGCTCAAAGAAGAGGGAAGGAGGATCAAATTCAGAGGACAGAGAGAGAGTACATGCATTGGTTACTGGAACATCAAGCTCACCTAGCTTCATCATAGACTCTGAAGCTTCAAGACATATGGTTTCAACCAAGGAGGCATTCTCCTCTCTTGACATGTCTAAAGGTCCACCAATAGTGCTGGGAGATGACTTTCTCACTGACAGTTTTGGGAAAGGAAGAATTGATCTTGACCATGGTAAGTTCAACAATGTATTGTATGTTCCAGGTCTTTCCTCTAACCTCTTGTCAGTGTATCAGATGACCCACACAGGGTCTCCAAACAAAGTCATATTTTCCCCTAATGATTTTGATATCACAGGTATCTCGAGTGGTAAATTCATTGCAAAAGGAGTTGTAGATCACACTTCGAAGGAATACAAGTTTTCACATTTTCTACCCCACTCAAACCCCTCTACTCTTCTGATTCATGCTAATGAGGAAAGCAATCTTTGGCATGAAATATTTGGCCATCTTAACTATAAGTATCTTTCTGATCTAAGTAAAGAAGAAATGGTCATAGGGTTACCAAAGATTAAGTTTTCCAAGGGAGTCTATCAAGGTTGCATCATAGGAAAACACTAAGAAGTATAAATTTGAGAGAGCTAGTCATGAGAGAACCTTAGCATCTCTTGAGTTGATCCAAAGTGAAGTTGCTGGTCCATTTCCTCATATGTCAATGAGTCAGGCCAAATATGCATTGACCTTCATAGATGAATTTTCCAGGTACTGTTGGGTTTACTTCCTGAAGCATAAGTCTGAAGTTTTTGGCCTCTTCAAAGTCTTTAAGGCTTTGGTTGAAAACCAATCTAGGAGGAAACTCAAGATCCTCAGATCTGAAAATGGTGGTGACTATGTCAAGTATGAGTTCATTCGATATTATGAAGATGTAGGTATTTAGATGCAGCATTCAATCCCTTACACACCACAGCGAAATGGTGTTGCTGAGAGAAAGAATAGATCACTAAAAGAGATGGAAACCTGTATGATGGAGGCTAAGAATTTGCCACCAAAGTTTTTGGCTGAGGCTATACACTGTTGTTACGGAGAGAAATTCCTATGGCTTGGGGTACCACAAAAGATAGCTTGACTCTAGAAATCAATCCTTTCCTATGTGCAAGAGAAATCAAATATCTAACACTAAAGGATCTCGATTCGTACCTTATTCCGGACGGTTGATGTAAATCCCCGTTGAGCTTTCCAACTTCAGCTTGTATTGATAAATTGCTTCCTCAACACTCAGCAAACAAGACAAGCATGCTATATATAATTGTGTTAGACCTACTCGAGCATATATAATCAATAACATATAAGAATTTAAACACATCCATGGATCAAATACTCATTTAAACAAACATTATTGGACAGGAAAAGATATTTCTATTAATATAAAACACATATTACAATAGTGACAACCTCTGTCGTCATGTCTGCGAATCAGAGAAACTGAGTCCCCCACTTGGGCCTCCACCACTTCAATCCTCCATCTCTTGATAGCAAGCTCACAAGTAAAAGGAAAGCTTGGGAAGAACACAAAAGTACTCCAAGGGACAAAGGGATGCAGACTCAAGTATAAGCTCCAGCAATAATGGACTATAGTTTTCTTGCTCTTCAATTCCTCCCCCTTCAATGTATCCAAAGGGTTCCTTATATAGCTCTTCAATGAGGTAATGAAAGGTCAAATCCGAGCGATCTCAAGGCTTATAGAGGCCAAGAGACAAGTGAGTTGGATCCACATCAAGGAAAACTCCAAAAGAATTTGACCTTTTGCACACATCCCAATGTACGTGGGTTTAAGGGTCAAATCCACGTATATACGTGAGAAAGGGATTAAAAGTTGCGTATGGAAATTATTGCATGTTTTTAGGGATGATATTGGAAACATCAAAGGTACAAAAATGGTCCATGGGGTCTAAAGAGTCTACAGAGGGACATGGAAGGCAATAAAGGTGTGATTCACCATGTGTGGTAAAATCAGCTGTAACAGATTCGCCCTAATGTGTGAGGTCAGAGGGGTCATACGATGGCTGAAATACATTATAAGTCCATCCCAGAAGTGGAGTGATGAAGAACCTAGTGGAAGAACCAGCCATCCAATCAGTACAATACAATGCTAAAACTTTGCACATAACTGCAAGTAGATATAGCAGTCCCGGATACATAAGAGTACAATGGCCATGAATCGGCATGATACAAAATATGACATGTGTGGTCATCACCACATACAATATAAATAGCTTAGAATATCCATAATGAATATATACAAAGGATCATGATCTCCATGAAGGATGAAGATATATAATGGATCAAGATCTCCATAATGGCTGGAAATGTCTGACATATACTGGAATCAAGTCACGAGAGCTGAAATCTCATGAACACTGGCATGATCAAGGAGGTAGCATATAAGAGATGCCACCAATATAGAAGGTCTTCTACACAAATTGTGATGAGTACATGTCCTACTATGTGAATAGAGGTGCCGGCGTTGAACATAGTAGTCCATCGTCTGATTACCGGTCATTGATGTATACCATTAACAGATGTGAGATCACCCATCGATAATGAAAATGGGAATCAAGGTACTAGAGTGCAAACTAACAAGTGTGAATAAATGTGTTGAGGTCAAACACTTGAGAGAATCCGTCGATTAGGGGGCATTGATGTATTCCCAAAAAACTGCCGATGGTGAGAGAACCTGCCACAGATGACTGCAAGTCTCAAGGCACTAAAAAATGACTCTAGATTCCTATCCCATAATAAATGATCTGAAGTCGATGGGATGAAATCCACTGGAAGGAGTGCATTAAGGAATCCCCCATCATCCAACATGAGGTACTCAAAAAAGCTGTATAATGTGGAAGGACTCGATCATAAGGTGCATGAACTAGTAACTGTACCAGGAATGGCCAACATCCAAGGTCAAGAAAACTGAGGAATGGCCGACTCAGGTTTCAACTTCCTTCGAACAAGAGCATAAAGGTGAATGGTGACTGAATGTAGGCAACATAGACTCGATATACAAAATTGGGACATCTCTACGACACATGAGGCATTGACAGAGGCTCCATAGGGACTGGAAGCTTAACCAGTCGGTGGAGATAAAATCAGAGAAATGAGTACAGCTCCTAAATTCAAACTATTAACCCAACCAACGGATGATATACAGTGCTCTATTCAAAGGCGAAACGACTCGACTGCTGCCAAAGATAACATCTTTTCTTGTCCAGCATTTTGGTTTTTTGAATTTTTTTTGGACTTTTTCAAATATTTTGAAAAGTTTGAAAAAGAATAAAATCGCTTTATAGTTACAGAATAGGAGGAGACAAGTGTCAAATGGGAAAACAAACTAGTTCCAAGCAGTGGAACATACCTATGCTCAATGCAAGGACATATGTGTAGAATAGTGACACTCAGGGGAAAGTCCCCTCCCGGTAAAAATAGGGAATCAAGCTGCAAAGGATATACAAGATGGCTCTACATGGCTAGACATGAGACAAGCTCGGGCTATATGGCTGATACTCAAAGTCAGGGAAGCTGGTATAAGGCTCAATGAGGCAGGAAAAGTTCATGATAATGCAATTACAACTTGACATAAGGGAGCCCTGGGGAAATAGGCCAGCAAAAGATCAAGAGGAGTATGAGGCTCTTGGGAAATGACATGGCGATACTATACAATCGACTCCCACACCCTAAAGGACAAACTGTCGGCATGGGCGCCAAATGCAAACAAGGATCTAACTAGGAAACCCATGTATAGGAAAGCTCTACCATTCATATAGTACCACTTCTAACAACAGCATGAAGGTTTCGTGATACCATGGAATGGGTTCGTACCTAAGGTTAAAATGAAACAGTCATAAGGTCATGCAAAATGCAAGTGAATGCGAAATCCTAACCTATATTCTAGTTTAGACATGATACTTGTGATAGGAATGGATGGGTCGAAACCTCAGAGAGAGTGTACAAAAACTGGACCCTACATGACAACCATATTAGTCCAAAACAACCCAAAATAGTCAATAAAGAATCCAAACTATAGGGAATAGGGAGGAATGATCATGAAAACTGCACCTAAAGGAAACAATGCAGTGAACGATGGGACATAAAAAGGAAAGTAAGGTGTAGACCCAACGTTCATGCATCCACAACCACCCCCATGAGGGGAACCACTGGTGTAAAGACAGAGAGAAGGGGGTCAACATCCTCCACAAATGGAGTAGAGGGCATAATGTGACCACTCCCAAATCCATGAGCATGGTAAGGGGTTGTGATGCCCCCAGGTCTGACACCAAGGTCTGTTCTAGGACCAAGGACGGGTGATAGGATACCAGGCATGTCGAAAATAAAAGGACCCAAAATCAAGAGAGCATAAATATACTCAAGTAACCATGATCCCAAAGGCCAACTAGCGCACAAAGAGCACACTCCTAAGAAAATCTACAGCCAAAATACAGGCAAACCAAGAGGAGGATATGTGAGCTCCCGAATGCAGGAGGTATGTCTCACCTAGGAGAGGCTTGAAACTCCCATACACTACAAGCGGAGGCATGTAACTAATTATAGTGGCCCTCAACTTCAACGTAAAAAGCGACTGTGTTGTCTTACCTCTACCTGGCCAAGACACCTGCAGAATAACCTTTGTGAAGTACCCCCTCGATAACCTAGGTAAGGAAACTAAGGGCACCTCAATATAATCAATGCTCAAGCGAACAGTCGCAGGCAGGATTGACCATATGGGCAGGGTAGCAAAGCCTGAAACTCTCGAAAGAGCCCCCAAATACGAATACAATCCTGGAAATATCTCCGATGCTACTCAGTTACAACCAAGGGTCATCCCAATCATAACCACTCACACTGTCTCATTCTTAAATCCCTTGTAAGAGGAGGATCCTGAGAAACACTAATTATACCAAGTAATTTCACACTCTCACCTGGACAGACACATACATGTTTCATTTAGTGGTCTTGGAGAATTTACTCACAATGAACTATTCCAAGACCCTAAATCCTAATCTTGTTTGTGAACCATATAAAAGAAAAATGTGTAGTTCATTTTAATTAAGCATTGATTTTAATTGGATGTAATTACTCAAAGGGAAATGGTCATGCAACTGATGAAGTTATGACTCAGCAGTGAAGTAAATATGCACACCATAACAAACAATACTAAGTGCAATCTTTGTCAAATGAAAAATAGGGTATGCCACTACATGATATGCATAAATATATATTCCTTTCTGAATGCCATTGTAATCCTTCTTATATGAAATCCCAAACACAACTCTCATCCAAGCAATCCAATGCAAGTACCTCCTCAAATCCATATCTAAGATGCAACTAAAAATGCAACTACATTGTATTTTTAAAAATAAAAGAATGAAAAATGCGACAAAAGTCATCTAAAACTCTTAGTCTCTACAGCAAGTATAAAACACAAGCCCAACAAGACACCGAGACAAAAAAGAGTAATGCACTAATGGAAAAACAAAGAGGATAAATGACTGAAACTACTTTCAAAGAAAAATCAATGAAAAAGTGGTCTCTGGTCACAAGAGAAGCATCCAATAGATAACATCAGACCCAAGGAAGACCCAACCACACTCACAAACCACCCAACAACTCCCCACAACATCAAACTCACCAAAAGGGAGGATGTATGCGACTGTTTAAAGAACAACTACACATATACATGACTTTTGGCCAAAAATCTACATGTATACGTGGATTTTGGCCAAAAACTTGCGTGTATATGTGACTTTTGGCCAAAATTCCGCATATGTACATGACTTTTGGCCAAAAACCTAAGTATATAGAGAAGGCAGTGGTAAAAAGCAGGCCAAGGGTCAAACCAATAAAGGGGAGTGTCAATGGATGAACATACTATAAAATGCAACACAGAAACAAGGAGAAACAAAGAGCAAGTCAAGAATATCAATCACATTGTGCCCCCAAACCCCAAAGAAAAACAAGGACCGTCCCCAACAGAGTCACCAATTCTGTTACGGAGATAAATTCCTATGGCATGGGGTACTACAACAGACATCTTGACTCCAGAAATCAATCCTTTCCTATATGCAAGAGAAACCAAATATCTAACACTAAAGGATCTCAAGTCATACCTTATTCTGGACGGTTGATGTAGATCCCCATTGAGATTTCCAACTTCAGCTTGTATTGATAAATTGCTTCCTCAACACTCAGCAAACAAGACAAGCATGCTATATATAATTGTGTTAGACCTACTCTAACATATATAATCAATAACATATTAATCATTTAAACACATCCATAGATCAAATACTCATTTAAACACACATTATTGGACAGAAAAAGATATTTCTATTAATATAAAACAAAGATTACAATAGTGACAACCTCTGTCGGCACGTCTACAAATTGGAGAAACTTAGTCCCCCACTTGGGCCTCCACCACTTCAATCCTCCATCTCTCGATAGCAATCTCACAAGAAAAAGGCAAGCTTGGGAAGAACACAAAAGTGCTCCAAGGGACAAAGGGATGCAGACTCAAGTATAAGCTCTATCAACATTGGACTATAGTTTTCTGCTCTTCAATTCCTCCCCCTTCAATGTATCCAAAGGGTTCCTTATATAGCTCTTCAATGGGGTAATGAAAGGTCAAATCTGAGCGATCTCTAGGCATATAGAAGGCCAAGAGACAAGTGAGTTGGATCGACATCAAGGAAAACTCCAAAAGAATTTGGCCTTTTGCACACATCCCGATGTGCACGGGTTTAAGGGTCGAATCTGCATATATACACGAGAAAGGGATTAAAATTTGCATATGGAAATTATTGCATGTTTTTAGGGATGATCTTGGAAACATCAAAGGTACAAAAATGGTCCATGGGGTCTAAAGAGTCTGCAGAGGGACAGGGAAGGCCATAAAGGTGTGATTCACCATGTGTGGTAAAATCACCTGTAACAACTGTGCATCCTATATCTAGAATAGGGTGCCTCATAAAAAACTTGATAGTATGACTCCTTTCGAAGCATGGAGTGGGCACAAGCCAGATGTGACCCATTTTAGGATTTTTGGCTCAAGGGCTTGGGCTAGAACTCCAACAAAAAAGAGGAAGGCTTTGCAGCCCCAAATCCAAGAGTGCCTATTTGTTGGGTACTTTGAATATTCAAAAGGGTACAAGCTGATCAATTTGAGCACAACAAAGCCTTCATTGAAAGGAGTGTTTAGTTCCAAGAAGAGCCTTTAGCAGCAGTTGAAGTTGGAGAGTCTTCTTCACCACCAGAACCATTGAATGTAAGTGAAGAGACAAATGAGTTTGTTGATTCTGATATGTCTGATAATGATGATTTAATTGTATATCCTGACAGTCCTACAAGACCAAAATGGGTAGCAAATACCATTCATGCAGCTGGGGAACTAGCTGGAAATCCTAGTGATCCTAGGAGGACTAGATCTCAATTTGAGAGTGCCCTGTGTATGAAAGACCCTTTGTTTGCAAAGAAGTGCTATCTGATGGTTGAATCAGACCCACAGACATATGAATATGCAACACATGATCCAAGATGGAAAACAACCATGAAAGAAGAATTCATCTCACTCTAGAAGAACAACACTTGGGAACTGGTTGATCTTCCCCCAGGGAGGAAGCTAGTTCAATGTAAGTGCGTTTTCAAAACTAATTTTGCTGCTGATGGTTTACCTTTGAAATATAAGGCAATATTGGTATCCAAGGGCTACTCATAGGTACATGGTATTGAATACAATGAGACCTTTGCACCAGTGGCAAAGATGGACTCCATCAGGCTAGCCTTAGCCATTGCAGCTTCGAAGCAGTGGGAGGTACATCACATGGATGTGAAGTGTGTTTTCCTGAATGGAGATCTTATTGAATATATTTCCATGCAGAATCCTCAAGGGTTTGTTACTAATCCATATTTTGTGTGCAATTTAAAGAAATCATTGTATGGGCTTAAGAAAGCCCCCAGGGCTTGGTATTTCAAGATTGATGGCTTTTTGTTGTCATTGAGTTTTATTCGATGAAAGTATGATCCTAATGTTTATTTGAAGCTGATTCATGGTTCTTTGATGATTATTGTATTGTATGTGGATGACCTTCTAATTACAGGAAGTTCAAAGAAAGAAATTGCCTCCTTGAAGGATGTAATGAACCATGCATTTTCTATGACTAATTTGGGGTTGTTGAGCCAATTCTTGGGTCTCAAAATCGCTCAATCCCAACATGGAATAAAGGTACATTAGTCCAAGTATGCTTCAGATTTTTTGAACAACTTCAACATGAAAGATTGCAAGCCAAGCAAGACTCCCTTCCTTTCAGGAGTTAATCTTGAAGAAGCAGGTTCTTCTCCTATGGTAAATAATACACTGTATAGGAAATCAATTGGGTGTTTGTTGTACCTTACACACAGTTGAACTGATATTTCTTATGCAGTAAGTGTGGCTTCAAGATACATGGATCAGCCTCATGAGATCCATTGGAGAGAAGCCAAAAGGATCCTTAACTTTGTTCAGGGAACAAGGACTCATGGGATCTTCTACAAAGCTAAATCTGATCTTGATTTGATTGGGTTTACTAACAGTGATTGGACAGGTGACAACATAGATTGAAAGTGAACATCAGGATATGTGTTCATGCTTGCTAAAGGACCAATCAGCTGGTCAAACAAGAAACAGAGTGCCATTGCACTCTCATCTACAGAAGCAGAGTACAGAGGAGTTGTAAAATGTAGCAACTCAATGTTTATGGTTGCAGGGGATACTTGGTGAGTGTGGATTCAAATTAGAGTTTTCAACCATTATCTATTGTGATAATCAGAGTACCATTTGAATCTGCAATGATCCAGTTTAGAGACAGAGAACCAAACACATTGAGATCCATATGCAGTACATCAGACAGCTTGTGCATGATGGCACCATTCACCTACTCTTCCGTGCATCTTCAGAACAAGTAGCAGACATATTCACCAAAGTTTTTTGTGAGAAGACATTCAGCAATCTCAAATCACTGATGGGGATTGCTGATCATGTTGTGAAGCATGATTGATGAAAATATCTTCAAATTTTGTTTTACTGTCCATGTTTAAGGGAGGATTTTCCCATTGGGTTTTTGCCTCTTTCCTTGGTTAAATGGACATGCAGTATGCTTTCCTTGGTTAAATGGACATGCAGTATGTAAAGAGTGACTAAGCCTTGTTGCTAGGCCCTATAATTTTTTGATATTTACTCATAAATTCAAGATTAAGGAGGGGTGTTAGAATAATCAACCCATAGTTAGCTACCTTAGACATTAATTAATCCATTTTTGTCTTATTTTCCTTGTTTCCAATATTCCACTCTACGCAAGTTGTCTTCCACATGTCCTAGAAGTCAAACTTGCTAAAAATGAGTCATGGAGTGCTTGGGAAACCTCTTGCAAAACCATATTTAGTAGTTCTACTTTATTCCAGATCCTCCCTAGCGCATATCTGCTTTTTTTGCTATGTTGCTTGCTTTATTGATATTTGAGGCAAAAGGGAAAGTAATACTAGGTGTAGTTGACTTGTTTTTAGCCCTCGTCATCCTCCATTATTTTCTCCTAATAAAAGAATGTATGAGCTATCTTTCCATCACCTATTAGCTTGCCTACTTAACTTTTCCAATTCGTGAGCCTCTAGGTAGATTTGGAAACTGCTTTATGCACCTATGGGGAATTTGACTAGATTTAGCAAGCCTTCTTTTGATTATTTCGAATGGCATCCTTATGCGTTTGAATATCTCATGTAATTATATATTTCAGCAGCCTATGACTTCATAAGTTTGGCTATTGTACACTTATTCAATACAAATTAGTGTTATGCTCCAATTTCAGTCTCCTTTGTGTGTAAATTTGCAGGTTTGATTAGCAATTTTGTGAGTGCAATTGTTCTATCACTTGGGTTCAATTTCCACATCTGTTGCATGACTAATCTTGTAGATCCATATGGAAGACACTATAGAATTCCCTTCAGGTATATACAACGCATCCTAGACATCATTCTTCTTGAACTGGTACTCTTTGATCATAGTCTCCTTCCCTTTCTTCTTAGCTAATTCTTCATAGCTGGAATGTTCTACATCAATGGTGTTGCTCAATAGTGTCACATAACTAGAGTGTGTCTAAGGCCTCTTGCTTTGTTTGGAAGTCTCATCATACTAGTCTTCATCTTGTATTATTTCTCGTGCCCAGGGTGGTTGTCATCTCTCAAGGTGGATCTACCGTTCTCTTTATATTCTTCTGAAGCTCTTTCTTTTGCCATGGTGTCTTTGACCTGGGAAGCTTCAGGTTCCTCTTCTAAACTATCGTTACTTGTTCTTTGGAATGATATACAAGTCAAGTTCAGTTGCATGATGAGAAACATATCATAATTTTCAAAACATATTAATAGTGACAAATATATGTCACATAGTCATGCGACTATTTTAGCCAATGCTACAACATTCATCCATATCATGTATGCATATAGTAACTTTTTGGGTACACAAGGTACTCCCAAAAGACCGAACACCTAGAGAAACCACTCACACAAACATATCATAGATAAACACACCAATGTTTTGATGTGGTTAAAACCCTCGAGAGGGAAATAGTCCATGACCCCAGCCAAATAGCTACTTGGAGCAATTTATTATTCAAAATAAAGAAAATTACAAATGAGCTTCTCATAATCGATCAACTAGCCAAGGACCCTCCATGTTCTTTAAATAGAGATCATGGACCAATCTGGTGTTAAACCACAAATCAAGGGTAGGTATGATCTAAGAGAAGTTGAACCATCGGATCACTTTATGTCTAGAACATATCGTGACCGTCGGATTAGAATATTTACAAATGCATACTAATGCATACTAAAGAAACAAACTTTACCTAACGAATATATTACACAAGTTGATCTTAACTAACTGCTAAGTGTCTAAATATCCTAACTGTAACTTCTAGATGCATTCTACCCCAATGTTATTAAGAGTGTGTACTAATCCTAATATTCCAGCAAAGAAGTTTCAATCAAGATAAGTAGTAATGGAATGTTATACACCATCATTGAATTCTTACCCATTATGTACAATTCAGTAGTATGAATGAAAAATACTCAAACATCAACTGAATATAAACAAATGTATAACTAAACAATATCATGAAATTAAAATTGAATATTTATATTTATTTGTTTTGTGGGTAGACTCCTTCTTGATCCTTCATCTTCATCATCTTCTTCATTCATAACAACATCATTTCTTATCCAAATGCTAAGATGGATAAGAGGCTCTTCAAGAATTGAGTCCTTCATATTCCTCATAGCTTGAGGGATCTTCTTTGAAACGTGAGAACTTGATATTTAGTTGCTCCTGTATTCTCTTCTCTTATTATGAGTCGAGCTTCTTCTTGTGTGCACTCTTCCCAAAGTCTGCTGAAGGTAATCACTTCCTTCTGGCACACATTCCTTGAATGAATGAATCCCATGATCTTGGGACCCCATTCAAGGAGGTTATAACAATATCTTGTTCTTCTTCGATTGCTTCGTCATAGAATCGAACAATTCCTTTAGGTGTATTCAAGGATGACAGTGGAAACATGAGGGATGAGATGATCTTTAATAGAATCTGCAATGATTCTCTTGGCTCTAGCCTTAGCCTCATCTCCCTCTAGCTCTTGGAATTTCCTTGCTAAAATACTGATCCAAGTCAATTTCTTCAAGGATCATGGAGCTCCTATACTTACATACTCGAAAGTTGTCAGCTTCACCAAGCTTGTCATCAAGCTAGGTGTGATTAGTGTTGCTAGGGTTTTAGCCCTAGCTGGTGCGAATGAGCACCTACTAAGGAAAATGGATTCCTTAGTAGCAGTTCAATGATATGTGAAATAAACAATACTTAAACCGAAATAAAAGCTAATCTAAACATGTTCATGAAACAAAACAGCATAAAGTAAATAATAAGTTTTATTGATCTGACCTCCAATGTGGAGGTTGGTGAAGCCCTTCGCGCTGGTCTGAGTAGGTGGCTCCGAGCTCCAAGCTGGTCCTTCTCTTTCTTCGATGGTGGAATTGGGCCAAAAGGGGCTCTCAGTGGTGAAAGCAGCTCAATGGTGAGCTAGGGTTTCAAGAGCAATTTTGGCAGAGGCAGGATACTTGTGATTGTGGATGTGAAATAAGGTGTCTCCATCACTTATTTATAATTGGAAACCATGCGGTTTTAGGTTTAGGGTTTGCTGATTAGGGTTTCATCTTTTTAGGGTTTGCTGATTAGGGTTTCAACTTTTTAGGGTTTTTTCCTCTTTTTCCTCATTATTTTATATTTTTCTTCCCTTTTAGGGTTTTTTACTATTTTTGGAGGAATTTTGGATATTTCTGGAGGAAAAAAGGGTTTTATGGCCTTTTGGAGGTATTTTAAGCCTTTTGGAGACTTTTTAGATGGTTTCATGGGTTTTTGATGGAGATATGGTAGGAAAAATGGACAAATGAGCCATGTAATGGGGTAGATGAGGTAGTGAACCATTTTTGGGTGTTAACAGATTGCCCCCTGATGTGCGATGGCAGGAGCTCATCGTATGGCCGATGGACATCATAAGTCATAATTTTTTTTCCTGGGGTGTGGAGAAGAGAAGGAACCAACTGAAGTCCGGAACAACGATCTCGAACCACCTGCAAGGACTGAAAAGTACATAACCTCAATAATGGATGAGGAATCATCTGATCATCTGAACGAGGCGGGCATTCCCATGCTCGTATCAGGATATAGCATAGTAATAACAATGAGGTCCAAAATATGGGGACTTGAACATATACATGGCCTCAAATACTGAATGAGGAAGAATCTCAATATGTGGACGAGGCGGGCATCCCCATGCTCGTATCAAGATACATAAAAATCACTATGAGGCCCGAACTGAGGGACCTGTAGGAGACAAACACTGTGTATATCATAAGGGTCCAGAAGGGACACCAATCTGGGACATCATGCTGAGCTGACCATGTCTGAGCTGAAAAACTGATACACTGGAAATGCAGCAGTGCTACTGAATGTGGGTCCAAAGGAACTGATGCGCTACTGGATCAGAGTGACAAGGGTCACACTCGCAATGGTACCCTGATCTGGAACTGAACTGGGTACTCAAAGAAGCCTGGAACTGGATGGCTTCTGAATACGATCGCCAACGCAGCCCGGACATCCACAGTAACATATGACTGGGCGTTCCGAATTGACTCATCAATGTGCTAGAGTCGGGGGAAATCCGGGGTCTTCAACGAATACTGGAACGGATATGAATCCTGCGCGATTCTCAACGATGCGATCAAGGTGCTGAAGTCGAGCATGTGAGAAACAACCATTCGGAGAGGCAAGAATGACTCCTCCCGAAATGGTTCGTAGGCACTCACCACAGATGGTGATGAGTCCAAGGCGCAGGGACCTCTAGATCTATCCTCTGGAATAAAGGGGTTGTCGTCGATAGAGGGAGACCTGCAATTATCAAGGCAATGATGTTTCCTTGACAGGAGCACGAGGTGAAAAACTGAACTGTGATAGTACTGATGGCAGGAGTGATAAACTGGTAGGAGTAACTGGGCAAGTAGAGTGGGTGGACTCAAACTTCCTTTGTTCAGAGTATGATGGCGGGGATGATCGGGCAGCATATGAAACTGACTGGGGGTAAAGGGATCATAGCTATATAGGATCTGAGGGTGACTGGGCTGAGGTAGACTCAAGCTGTGGTAAAATGATGGGAGACTGCAGAATACTTTGAACAAAGGCGACCTTATCTGGGGTGCTGCCGAGAGGATTGATCATAGCGCCGGGAGACGCGGGGGGACTTCTTCATGGGTTAGGGAACTAGAAGGAGTGTGGATAAAATGGTACTGTCATGTGGATTTTATGAGCCCATGACAGTTCATGCTCATGGTTTCTTTCAATTTTAAGGAGTCTGAAAGCAAATAAGAAGACTCTGAAGTAATGGAATGGTACTGTCGTGTGGATTTTACGAGCCCAGGACAGTACATGCTCGTGGTTGCTTTCAATTTTAAGGAGTCTGAAAGCAAATAAGAAGACTCTGAAGTAATGGCCAGGCAAGGAGGAAGTGTTCGATTAAGGAAAATTTATGATGACCAGGACTGAGGGTAGGGGGGAACACTGGTGGGCCTCCTTGCGGGGTGGATGAATGGTGGCAAAATAACGAGACATTTGCAGTATGACAGGAGTGGATGGCTCATGTAAAAGATGTGAAATAATCTGATGAGGGCCGATGTGGCACGCCAATCGATGCGGCAAAGGTGTAGGGACGCAATGTTGCAATTGTACCAAGTGAGAGCAAGAAATGATCTCAAGCATCATCACGAGCTTGGAAAAATGAATCCAGCGATATAAAGCATGTTAAAAACGGAGAGCGGCCGAAATGGCGCGCAAACAGAGGCTACTAGTGGTGTCTAAAAGATGGGTAAAAAATGAGACATGGTCTGGCTGACGTAGTAAATGACATGCTCTTGGCGTGAGGTGTCTTCTTGAACCAAGACTCCGGACACAGCATGTTCAGATGCCGAGACGTAGAGGATGAAGTCCTGAGAGAAATCTGGAGGGGAGATCAAGAGGGCTTGTGTGAGAGCTTTCTTGAGGGCTTCGAATGCAGCTTCTGCTTGCTGGTACCAGACAAAGGGTATGTTGGTACGGAGTAGGCGCAAGAAACGGTGAACGGTTGTGGCGTAATCAGGAATGAAGCGGCGAAGAAAATTGGATCGCCCTTGCAGACTTTGGAGTTGCCGTAGCGTTCGAGGAGAGGGAAGGTCTAAGATGGCTTGGACTTTCAGTGGATCAACAGTAATTCCTTTCTGGGAAATAATGAAACCTAACAATCGGCTTGTCGGGACACAAAAGACGCACTTGTGTGGGTTCAAGTGGATCTGATATTTGCGACAACGCAGAAAAACTTGCCGAAGGTCGTTAAGGTGATCTGATCGTTTGCGGGAACGAGCTATAAGGTCATCAAGGTAGACGAGCAGGATATGGACCAAATCGTGAAAGCAATAGGTCATGGCCCGCTGGAATGTGGCACCAACATTTTTGAGGCCAAAAGGCATGACGCGATAGGAAAAGGTGCCCCATGGGGTAGTAAAGGAAGTTTTGTACTGGTCTTCCTTTCGGATTTGGATCTGATTGTATCCGGAAAAACCATCCATGAACGAGAGGACTTCATGCCCTGCACACGCATCAATGAGCTGGTCAATAAATGGCGTAGGGAAATTGTCTTTGGGACAGGCGTGGTTTAAGTCTCGGAAGTCAGTGCATACTCTAATGGTGCCTTGTTTCTTGTTGACAGGAACAGGGTTTGAAACCCAGGTGGTATAGGCAATAGGATAAATGAATCCTGCCATGCGAAGCATCTCAATCTCTGCTTTGACAGCTGGGAGTTTTGAGGGATGAATGGGACGTTGTTTCTGACGAACTGGGGGTACATCAGGCCATGTGTCAATGTGGTGCTCTATAATGGCAGGGTCAAGACCAGGCATTTCGGTATAGGACCAAGCAAAGACATCACAGAATTCTTTGAAGAGTGTTTTGTATTCCTCAATCTCCTACTCAGTGCAAGATGCTCCTAAAGCGATGAGTTCGGGGGTGCCTCCGGGGGCAGCGATATCAATTTGGATAACAGGTGAGATGTTGGCCATGTTACCCTCTTCGAAGGCGTCAGGAGCAGGAATAGGGTCCTTGAACCAGTTGACCTTGGGGGGAAGGAAGTCTTTGGACTCAATTGCAAATTGAGGAGCAGTGTTAGAGGAGGGTTCATCTGGGAGGAAGTATGAACGGTGGTGCATATCATCCCAGGGATAATCTGGGGCAGTGAGAGCCTCGAGGATCTCCTCATCAGTACGGAATGTCTGTGTTGTCAAATCGGTTGACAGGGGAGTAGTGGTGGAAGAGAGCATATAAATGGTATTAACCTCTTCTGAAGAGGAAGAGTCTGGGGGGTGGATCTCCACAATGGTGAGTGGTGTCGTCTTAGAGGAAGAGTCAGGGGGGTGGATCTCCACAATGGTGAGTGGTGCCATCTCGAGGTCTTGATTTTTCATCTCAAAGAGAGCTGCTTTGTACTCGGGGAGATCGGGACAGTGATGGGAGTAATGCCCGTAAACATAGCATAGGGCACAGGATTGGTTAGTGCGCAAGGATTTGTCGTGAGGCATATGGGTTGGGTCTAGATGGACAACCGGGATAGTGGGGTCATCGTCAAGCAGTTGCATGTATTTCTGTAACGCCGGTAACTGAGGACATAGGTGAGTCTCATGGCCCAACTCATCGCACAACGCGCATTTGGGAGGAGCACGAAACACAGGGGGATTTTTGAGTGTCTTAGGAGGTGGGACAACAGTGTAAGGTTGGGGGCCTCTGCCCGCAATGGGTTTGGTAGGAGGAGGGGGAGGGTTCGCGGAGGGCGACGGGGTAGCGACACCAGGAGGTGGTTGACTAGTGGTGACAATGGGTTGCACCAGTTGCAGGACGACATTTGGTGTCGGCGGACGAACGGGAGGCGAAAGATACCAAACGGGTAATCCTAAGGTTAACCCAGGCAGGCTGAGGGTAGCCATGACTGGGGCGCTAACTACTCCTGAGGGAGGGAAGAGGAAAGGAATGGTATGGATGGGTGTAGCACCAATGTGACTGGGTACCAAAGGGGGTTGAGGAAACAAGGGCGGTTGATTATTAGGAGTTCGCGTGTTATGGGACAGAGTACATAGGTCGGACACTTCAGTAGCCGGTGGCGGGGGTGGAATAGATGGGAAGGTCGAGGTCATTGGTGCGTCTGAGTAAAAGCCGGTCCCTAAAGAAGAAACAAATGAGGTGGTGGCATCTGAAACAGGTTGTTCAATCATGGGGAGAAAATTTTCGGGTGCCGCGGGGGCATTGGGATCATGGTAAGTGAGTTGGTCAATCGTGACCACGCGTCCCTCATGGGGGAACATCATGATATGAAAAACGGTAGAAGCAACTGCCTGCATGGCATACATGTAGCTGTGGCTAAGTAAAAGGTTGTAATCAAGCTGGGCATTGATAACCTCGATGTTTATGAGGACGATTTTGCCATCCAGCTGGACGGGGACGTTAGTTAATTGACCTTGTGGTTGAGCTGAACGGCCATCGTAAGCTCACAAGGCAGTAGAGGACTGCTGGAGAGGGGGGGATCCCATTTTCTGCCAGATGGAGATGGGCATGACACATGTAGAGGCCCCTTCATCAATAATGCATCGATGGATGAAAAAATTTCGAATGGAAACAGAAACTTGAAATGCCATATTGGAAGGCAGGCGGGGTTCGGATTGGTCCAAATCAAATGCCATTAACTGCGAGTCATTTGGGTCGATAGCCCCAATGGCTGAGAGCAAAGTCTTACGCTGCGAAGGGCAGTTTTTTAAGACTTCTAACGTAGACATGGCTGCGGGGGACTGGGCTAAGTCAACAACAATGTTGTAGTTGGGCGCGGCCCGCGCATTGGGGTTGTTGTTGATACGGCGAAGTGGGAAACGAGGCGCTTTGGGAGCGCCATCTAGTGGAGGTGGAGGTATACGTAACGCCTGATCTGTGGGATGAGTGTTAATAGGTTTATCGGCAGAAGGGGCTTCAGGGGTGGAGCCATATTGGTTCTGCCGGGTCTGGAGGTTGACCTCCTCGGAGGACATCATCAACAAGTGGTGGGTACCTGAGTCAAGCGTGGGTTGATCAGGAGCAGCGTAAGTGATTTGTTGTTGGGTCGGCGCGTTGGCTGGAGGGGGAGCCAACGGTTGGGTGCTCACTATGCCTTGGGTTGGTAAGGGGTTTTGCAATACCAAAGGTGGCTGCTGAGGTTGTGGGGGGTTGGGTGGTGCTTGAGGAGCCGCCTGCCCTTGGCGGTTTAGATCAGCAGCCAAAAGTTGCTGAACTCGCTCCATATGTGGACAAAAATGTGTGTAGTGGCCATAAACCCCGCAAACAGAACAAGGAAAGTTGGTTCGCAAATTGGGGTTTTTAGCCTGCTTGGGCGGGCGATCAGGGTTTTGGTTAGCTGGGGCCGCATTATTACTAGCGGGGGGAGCAGGGTGTTGACCAGCTTGCTCGGTTGGTTGGTTGTTCCCACGATTTTGGCCTCTGCCGCGGTTTTGTTGGCCCTGGTTGCGTTGGTTGTTCTGGTTTTGCTGCGGGTTTTGTTGAGTGTAAACTTGCCCTTGGACAACAGGTGGATTTTGAGGTTGCGCAGGTGCATCAACTTGAGGGGGTTGCTGATAGTGCTGTGGAGCGGGTTGTGGGTTTGCCATAGGGGTTGGCTGTGGTGGGTAATAATGAGGTTGGGCTTGTGAAAGCGCAGGAGCTGGTGCAGCCTGCTGATGATAGTAGGGCTGAGGTGCGACCGAGGGGGCGTAATTGGGAGTCATATGACCAAAACACTGAGGCGGACATGAGGGTCCATGGGAATGGTGGTGATGTGTCATGGGAACATACGGATTGGTTGCTCCAGACTGTGACGTAGCCCGCGAAGGGTCAGGGCCAGAGGTAGGATGGACTATGGAAAATGGTTGCGGCTGCGAAGAGAGACAGCCAATGATGCCATCGGCAGCATGGGATGCCCCCGGCACATCCTGTTGGGAGGAATTGTCGCGAGGGGCGTCAGGTATAATGGTATAGAGATAACCAGATTGGGCATAAATGAGATTGAACTGTTGGGCTTTAAGGATAGCCTCTTCCTCAGACTGGGGTCGTTTGGATGCTACATCCTTAGCAATGATAGGAAGGATAGATTTGAGGAACCGGTCTAGGAAGATTCGGTCGTCTAACTTGATTTTGCATAGGCTACGGTGGCGACGCCATTCATGGATGTGGTCTGTGATGTGGGTAGTCGTGTTCTGTCTGCATGACAGGAGGATCTCAACGCCTGCGTCATAGCAGATGGGTAACTGGAAGAACTGGAGGAATGTTGAGGCCAGGGACGTAAAGGTGGCATGGGTTCTGTGGGGTTGCTCAATATACCACTTGGCAGCAAAGCCAGTGAAAGTGCACTGTAATAAACGGAGGCGAATAGAGTCGTCTACTATGGAGTTGGAGGAACACCATAAATGGAAGGACATGATATGGTTTTGTGGGTCTTCACCTGCCTTTCCCTCGAACTTAGGGATATCAGAGGGGAGCTTGGTGGGCATGTGAGGCCACGCAGAGTCGTGTCGGATGGGGTCGTTGGTTAATCTGGCTAGGTCAGGGAGGTTGAGGCTAGTCATGAACAGCAAACTGAACAAAGGATGTGACACGGTAGTGGGTTGGATTAAGTTAGGGCCGATGCCCCCAATTGGAGGGGGAATGAGAGGGATGTTTCCCCCAAGTGGGGGAACTACGGTGGCATAGGACGGACCTGCACTACCGAGGGTAATATGGGCTATTAATGGAGTGGGGATGGGTATTCCCGCTGTGGGGATAGGTTCCGTGAGGGGAACAGTAGAGGGTTGCCCCGTGGAGGGCATACCTAAAATAGGTGTGGTCATTGGTGTCATGGTGGATGTGCCACCAACGGTCCCTACCAAAAAGGGATTGGGCATCACGCCAGCCATGGGGCTAGTAGGGGCAATGTAAAGGGGGTTCTCAGACTCTGGCTCAGAATCAGAGGTAAAATAAGGGGCGTCTGTATCTGGTGACGGAGTCCTATGCCGCTGACGAGTGGAGTCAAGTGACAAGGCTCGGGCTCTATGACGAGTGGAGTCAAGTGAACCGTGTTGTGGGGGCTCGCCTCTGAGGCGTTGAGAATGTCTCGGGGATGCAATGGTGACAAATGGTGTTGAGTGTTATGTGGGTTGAGGTAGGTGCAAAACAGCTCAAAAACCCTAATGTGACCGAGTGTGTAGAAGGAGAGCTCAAAAAAGAGGGCACTCAGGCCAACAACTAACTCAAAACACCCACTGTAACAACGTGCTACAATAGGTGGAGTGTCAAAAAATGGTCAGAATACCAAAAAACAGCAGGTTGCCTACAAAATAAAAAACGGTGGACTCACTAGACCAAAAGGAGGTATGGGAGCATGCAAACACCTAACTAAAAGTATTATGACTTAACTAGAAATATCCTCTACAAGGTGATGAAATCCAAGTCAGACAATATGAATCGGAAAGCCAAGTGGCTAAAGTATCCCCCTACTGGGAGGGACACCGGGTAGTCAAATCCTAGAAGAATGGTAACTAAGATACCCCGTTCATGACACGTCCAGAAAGGTAAATCTGCCGCTTGGTCCTTTAACCGCAATACCCCTATTCAGGGATATCCCGAGAACTGCGAAAGGTATCCCTTCAGTTACTGAATGGATTTCGGTATTCCACTCAGACTTTCGGAACCAATCTCACGACTTCAACCCTCCTAAGGGAGAGGCCTTCTGGTAATCTGGTTGTGACCGTGCCAAAAAATACTAGGGGATTTTGGTTCCCTAATGGACAACAGCTATGTCTCAAGTCTAAATAACCGAGGGGTGTTATTGGAAGCCTATCCCCCCGATCCTACCTAACTACAAAATTCTTTTGTGTTCCTCAAATGAGGTTAGAATGTTGGTTGAGTTAAGTAATTTTTAAGTCTCACTTGAATTAGGTTACAGATTGTGTGCTTGTGAGGTTATGAACTAACAATAATATTGAACTAACAATACTATTGAATTAAAAATTAAAACATGCAAAAGTTACTGAAATAAAAAAGCTGTAATTTTGAAAACAATGCTGTAAACAGATAACAGAAATAATAGGGACACAAAAGGCTGTAGGGCTGCAGAGAGGACAGATGGCTGTGTAGGTGCAGAGGATATGGCATCAAAGGGGCTGGGTCCAAAAGCAGAAAACAAGTGGAAAAGTCAGATCGCGGGTCTGGGGCGAAATCGCGCGGTCAGACCGTGGGTTTGAAGGAAACAGTCGTGCTCAGAGCGCGGATTTCTGGTAGACAGCGGCGGTCGGGATGCAGCAAACTGGAAAAATCACGTGGTCTGTCCATAGGAAAAAGGTCTACAGTTGCGGTCGGGTCGCGGCTAAAGGCTGGAAAGGCACGGTCGAGCCGCAGGAAAAAGGACGACAGTCGCGGTCGGGTCGCAGCTAAGAGCTGAAAAGGCGCGGTCGGGACGCGACTGCAAAAGGAAAAAGTGCGGTGTACGATGGCCGAAAACGACAGCCGAAAGGACAAAATAGGAAATAAAATAAAAAATAAAAAACTAGTGGAGTCGCCAAAACTGTTGCTAGGGTTTTAGCCCTAGCGGGTGCGAATGAGCACCTACTAAGGACAATGGATTCCTTAGTAGCAGTTCAATGATATGTGAAATAAACAATACTTAAACCGAAATAAAAGCTAATCTAAACATGTTCATGAAACAAAACAGCATAAAGTAAATAATAAGTTTTATTGATCTGACCTCCAATGTGGAGGTTGGTGAAGCCCTTCGCGCTGGTCCGAGTAGGTGGCTTCGAGCTCCAAGCTGGTCCTTCTCTTTCTCCAATGGTGGAATTGGGCCAAAAGGGGCTCTCAGTGGTGAAAGCAGCTCAATGGTGAGCTAGGGTTTCAAGAGCAATTTTGGCAGAGGCAGGATACTTGTGATTGTGGATGTGAAATAAGGTGTCTCCATCACTTATTTATAATTGGAAACCATGCAGTTTTAGGTTTAGGGTTTGCTGATTAGGGTTTCAGCTTTTTAGGGTTTACTGATTAGGGTTTCAGCTTTTTAGGGTTTTTTCCTCTTTTTCCTCATTATTTTATATTTTTCTTCCCTTTTAGGGTTTTTTGCTATTTTTGGAGGAATTTTGGATATTTCTGGAGGAAAAAAGGGTTTTATGGCCTTTTGGAGGTATTTTAAGCCTTTTGGAGACTTTTTAGATGGTTTCATGGGTTTTTGATGGAGATATGGTAGGAAAAATGGACAAATGAGCGATGTAATGGGGTAGATGAGGTAGTGAACCATTTTTTGGTGTTAACAATTAGTCATTTTGAAATGAGAACCTCAAATGTAAATAGTAAATATTTAGATCTTACCGATTTGAGGTGTCTGACCTGGTTCCGGAGCTGGTTGATCTAGGGTTTGTTAGAGAAGCCCTAATTTTTCAAACTTGTAATTTCAAACTTCTGATTGGACACAAATATTGGCCTCTTCAAGGCGAGCTTTCCAATCTACTTCTCTTTTGAAAATAGTGGTGGGAAGCTCTCAGAATAGTAAGCCCTAGTTTTCCAATTTCTTCTGCATAATTGTCTGAAATTTTATTTTACTGTATCTCCAAAGTTTCAGATCCTTATAGTCAAAAATTTCTCATTGAGACATATTGATATTTCTTATTTCCAACCCCACTGGTTAGAGAAGAAATAGATTCTTCAAGTGGGAATTATTCCTATTTTACCAAGGTGATTTTTAAAAAAAAACTGTTCAGCATGAAGAACTTGTACGAACTTCCACATGCCACTATTTAACATTCTGGGTGTAAAAAGCGTAGCGCAGAAACTAAAGTCCATTCCCTACCTACAACATCTTAATAAATTTCATTTGGACCTTCCTATCCCAAGATATAGCAAATCTCCCTAGGTCACCTGTTTATGGCTGTATTCTGGAGGAGGATGGAACCCTAATTTGGATGAACCATATCTCTTGAAGTATAGCTAATATAAGGCTAAAAAATTTACACAAGGTACAACAAGAATTTGTTTTCATCCTGTAAATGTTTTGGATTTTGAGCCTTCTCCAATATCGCGTTATAGAGAAAGTTATAAAATGACTAAATTCAATCTTATAGGGTTTTTAGGTATGAAATCCTAATTTCCATTAGCTGCCATTGTAGTTGTATTTCGGTTGCACAGTGAAACTTCTATGATTCAGAAACTGCTACCACCAATAGATGCACTCTAGTGAGACAAGTTATCCTATCCCCCCTTTCTTGATGATTTGTGGAGATAACACCTTCAACTAGGAAGCCCTAGCTCCTGTAGCTGCAGAGTGCCTTCTTTCAGAGAGGCTCTGATACCATGTTAGATTTTCTTAAGATTTGATTATATTATCTAGGATCTTTATTTGAAATAATAACAAGCACAACAAAATTCAGAATATATAAAAGATACAAAAGATACAAAAGACACAAATATTTTCATCGGGGAAACCATAAAGGAGAAAACCCCGCAAACTTCTTCAGAATAGTAAGATGATCAAAAGCAGTAATAAAAAATGTTCAGCAGCTATCTTTCTCTTCTCCTTTGACTATCTCTCTCTCTCATGCACCTTAGAGAGTGTGTAAAGTGTGTATAAATGAGGGAGAGTGTCTCCCTATTTATACCCTTTCAAGACACTGACCAAATATAGCACTTGCGCCTACATTTCATCTCACATGGGGCCCACTTCTCCTAGAGAGACCACAATTACATATTACATGATGTTACACTAGGGACTCTTGCCCTGACTTACAATAGAGGTTGTACCTCAAGGTATAGACACAATTTAGAAATCACGTAAAGGGGTAACACACATATGCAATGGGGGTACAACAACACACAATGATAATATACATTAGAATATCTTCTAAAGTTACAAATACATCAACAATTGCGGCAGAAGATTCATGAGGGACATGGACATCCCATTGCTTTTTACAGCAAGAACCTGGGAGATGCTCCCCTGAATTATAATATCTTGGATAAGAAAGCTTATGCTCTCGTGCATGCCTTAAAGGATTCTTGAGTATACATCCTGTAGCAGGGATTTCTCCCTTGCTACAGGACAGGAATGGATACCTTTCTTCTATAGGACGGAAGGGTAGGTTCCTGCAGGTGAAATGCAAGAAAAACGAATGAAAAGAAAGTAAAGGACAAGCAAGAAATGGAATGGATGGAAACCCCTCTGCAAACAATGTTAGGGTTAGCTCCAGCAACCTGCAAACAGCTATTAGAAATGAAATACCTGCAAAAACATGTTAGAAATAAACCTGCAAACAAAAATGGGTGAGGAAAAACTATAAAACACTAAAGCAAATGCAAGAAAAGAACATTGGTATACCTTCTCTTTGGTGAAATGGGCCACCATGCCCTGGCTTGGAGAAGCACCTCTCTTAGATGGGGGAGTTATGGCTCAATGGAGAGTGGAGGAGAGGGAGTGTGGGTGGCTTGAGAGACAAAGGGTCTCAAGGCATCCATGAGCAGCATAACAGTATGCAAGGGAGGAATGAGTTGAGAGTGACCCCCACCCCTCTATTTATAGCTTTTTTGGGTATTTTTAGGGTTTTAAGCCCCTGAGTGGGGCTTTAGCCCCTTTTTGGGATTTTAGCCCCTTCCACCCTATCTTTAGCTCCTTTGAGGGGTTTTAGCCCCTTTTTGTAGGCTTTAGCCCCTAGGAGACCAATTTAGGCTCTTTTTTGGGGGTTTTTATCCATTTTGCTCATTCTTAATCCTTTTTGAGGGTGTGGGGGTCTACTGGGGTGATACAAGGGTCGTGCATGGGTGTCTTTGGGTGGTGTAGGCCATGTAGAGATAAGTGAGGGATTTTTCGAGTTAACACATCCTACATTCCCATATCATTTCTCACGTCCCCACAAGAGCTATGAAGGAAATTATGACCCAACCTGATCCTGAGGGACGAAGGGGAAAGTGGATAGAATTCCTGCTCAAGTATGACCTAGAGATCAATCCCACAAAATTGATCAAAGTCCAGGGGCTACTCAAGCTTATGGCCCAATCCAACTGTGATACTTTCAGCCTGCACATGATTGATAAATTGTCAGCAAAAGAGAAAAATCATAAGAGACAACTAGGTCCCCCAATAGGTGAGCATTTTATGTCGTCCCCGTGGTACACTAATATCATTTTTGGGTTACAACATCTGCAGGCCCCACAAGATATGGATAGGACAAGATCTATATTCCTCAAGCATAGAGCATCTAGGTTTTTCATTTTAGAGGGGAAATTGTATTGGAAGGAGCCAGGAGGTGTGCTACTGAACTATGTAGATGAGTAGGAGGCACAGAGGCTTATTGAGGAATTCCATGCAAGAGAATGTGGACGTCATCACTATTGGAAGGCCACTGTAAACAAACTCATGAGGGAAGGGTTTTATTGGCCCACCATCTTCTTTGATACTCACAAGAAAGTTGTTTCCTGCCATAAATGTCAGATCTTTGAGGGAAGAAGGAAGCTATTACCATTTCCTTTGAAACCCATACAAGTTGAAGCCCCTTTCAAGCAATGGGGGATAGATTTCATTAGAGAAATAAATCCACATTCTTCAGGGTAGCACAGGTGGATCCTCACTGCCACTGACTACTTCACTAAATGGATTGAGGCCATCCCCACAAGACAAGCTACCGAGACATTGATCATGCAGTTTCTAGAGGAGCACATCCTATCAATATTTGGGGTTCCCAGGAAGATAATCACTGACAATGCCCCTGCATTCAAGTCTAAGAAGATGGTGGATTTCTGTTTCAAATATCACATACATTTGGGACATTCCACAACCTACTATCCTAAGGGAAATGGTCTAGCATAATCTTAAAATAAGAGCCTCATGAGAATAATCAAGAAGTTGCTGCAGGACAACAAGAAAGCTTGGCACACAAAGCTAATCCATGCTTTGTGGGATGACAAAATTAGTGTGAATAATTCTATAGGTACCTCACCTTTGCAGCTGGTTTATGGCTCTGAGATGATTTTTCCTAGTTCCCTAAGTTTGACAGTGATGAAATTGCTACAGGAAGAAGAAACAGAAACACATCCAACTCAGAGGAGGATGTATCAGTTGATTAAAATACAACAACAGAGGGAGAAATTATTTGAAAAAACTTAGAAGTTTCAGGAAAAAATGAAAGAAATCTTTGACAAAGTGACTAGGCCTGATTATTTCCAGTTGGGAGAACTGGTTTTGCTGTGGGATGCACCACATGAGGAAAAGGGGAAGCATGGTAAGTTTGACCACCTTTGGAAGGGCCCATATAAAATTGCAGCCTTCAGAGGAAATAATGTCTATGTATTGGATGAGATGGAGGGAATTCTAGTATTTGGAGCTCCTGTAAATGGGAGGCTCCTAAAACATTATTTTATGTAAAGCAAGTTAAGCTCCATTATCATTGTATATACCATTTTATTTTAACATTGCATGTGTGAATAGCCCTCCCGATCAGACTTAAAGGATGAGGTGAAGGCAGTAAGGTCTTCAGTAGGGGCTGTCATTTAGTTTTCTTTTTTTGGGAGAATTTGAAGATTTCAAGTACTTGGTATAAGTGGTTCTTTGCTACCTCACAAGGAGGATAATATCCCCGAGTTGGAGCCCCTGTTAGCACCCATGCTAAATTTTGAATATTTCTACACAAGGCATCTGCACAGATCCCTTCAAAGGTCCAGACCAATGATAAATGAGGGTAAAATATCCTTACAAGTAACCTTGGAAATGAGCCTGATATGAAAAATACGATCAAGGATAGGTCTTGGAAAAACTGGACGGTGGAGATCCAACCCACAAAGGAAAGTAATGGCCTAGGGAAAAGCGAGAGGTAGAAGTCAGAAGTGGGAAATGTAAAGTTTCGGCCATATAAAGTTCTAATCCCGATTTCCACCATGCATGACCCGAGATTAGATGGATTAGGACACTTCCTCCCTAGATCGATGGTCCAACAAAGGGCTAGGAGTGGTAAAGACAAAGTTTTGGTCGTAAAAAGTTCAAAATCCTGATTTCTGCCTTCCGCAATCTGGGATCCAATGGTCCAAAAAATATCTGCATAAGATCATACATGGTCTAGGAGGATTCCACAAGTCAAAGGGAGGAAAGCAGAAGCACAAATTTTCTCATGAAAGGTGGAAATTCCGCCTTCTGCGATCCGCCATATCGACAAACTAGAGTGTTTCTACCCAAGATTAGCGGTTCAAAAAGGAGAAACAAGGTGGAGATCGGAGAGCGGAAATACCAAATAGTTTTGTCGTGAAAATTTGAAGTCCTGCTTTCTGAGATCTGCAAGATCTACGGTTTATAGATCTCTCACACAAGATCAACGGTGCGGAAAGAAAGCGACGGAAGTGAAAAGGCGGAAGCGAAAACATCAAAAGCGAGTTGCGAGAAAATTGAAAGTCCTCTTTCTGTATTTTTTTTTCTACGAAAGGCAGAAGCAGAAGGGCGGAATTGAAAATGCGGAGGCGGAAGAGGAGAATTTAGATGAACAAAATTGGAAGGTCCACGGTTCGTTTTCCACTAAAAGCAAAAGTGAAAGGGCGGAAGCGGAAAATTAGAAATGGAAAGTTCTTTTTATGAAATTTGAAATTCTGATTTTTTCCCTCCGTAGCTTGATCCCAAATTGACGACCCAAAATGGACCTGGAGGTAATATCTACGGTCCAGAAGCAATTTCACAAGTGAAGATGCATGCATGGAGTGAAGCTGATGCAGACCTCTGAAGGTAATTTGAGCCATCATTTTCATCCGACAGGGATTGTTTCTAGGTGTTTAATTCTCCATTTTTTTCCAGCACGCATGTCCCAGCATGCTCTCCTATTTTGTTAACAATCATGGAAAATGTGCTAGATCAGAGGTCGTTGGGATTTTATGATCATTCAGGTTTGATCCCCATTTTTGTAACTGATTTTAGGGTAAATGAATTTGTCTCTGTTTTGAGGTTGGTCTCGGGAGCGCAAGAATTTATAAATATACCCTTGAAAGAGGAAGAAAGGGTTGAAAACTTTCATTTAGAAGAATTCTGCTCTTGGTTTTATACTGCTGTAAAATTTATTGAAAGTGTTAATGAGAAGCATTCTTTTGCGTTTCTGAGATTCATCATAGTGTTCTACATTCAGTTCAAGTTTCCTGTTTGCATCATTTCATGTGTGTAACTTCTTGCTAATGCTTTCGAGATTGTATGTGAGGAATTCGTTTCGTTAAGAACTCCTCTCATAAGATGTAGTGTTTGTAATGTGTTTGTAATCACTGTTATGGAATTCATCCTTATTAGATGCTCCATCTCTGTGATTTCCCTTATTTGTTGTTGTTGGTAAAGGTGGCGCAAGAGATTCATCCACATATAGGTGCATCTTGTTTCACTGAGCTCTCTCCACTTTCTCCTACCACCCATTGAAGATATTTGACTCAATGTGACACCTAGGTTTCCTCAGAATACAAAGGAAAATCCCCACTCACTTTCACTGTAATATCCTTGATTGATTCAAGTTGTGACTCCATTTCCCAATGGTTTTTCTTGTTTGTCTATTTCACCATTTTTAAAATCTATAAATATCCTACCCCCATCAGAAGTCTAGCCTTCTGAATGATTTCTTACAGCCATATGTATATGTGAACATTTTGGTGACAAAAGAGAGCCCTCTCTGACTGTATTGGCTAGAATATAGTCTAAATATTGGTTTGAAATGGTTACCCCTATGAATTCCTACCACAACGATAGGAAAATTATAGGGTGATAACAATTCTTATTGTTTTTATCACTCATTTGTTCTAGCCATGAAGGATTCAAGCTAGGGAAACAACTCCTGTCCGGAAGAGGTGAGAATTTCCAGCTACAAATATGGCGATTCCATTGGGGAAGACATTCAACACTTAGGATATTTATTGGTTTTCAATTCTTATCTTTATTCAGAACTTTCAATGATCAAATCTACTAGTTTTACAGTGAGATTTGGTTTCATTTTGACAAGATCTGCTTACATATGAGACATATCTGCTTCATATGCTTAATTTTCTTGTAGATTTTGGGATTTGATGTCAGTTGTCTAACACTTAACTTTCTCTTTTTTCGCTCCTTTTTTATTTTGAAACCTACATGAAACATTGCACTTTCAGTAAGGACAATAAGTGGTGCCACTGCGTATGCTTAGTGGAAAACAGGTGGTGCCATTGCTCTATTTCAGTAGATAAGAGGTGGTGCCCAAGCGGTAATGCTCTGTCACCAACCTTTTTCAAGCGATGACAAGTAGGGTTTTATACCCGTGTGATTTCAAAACTTTCTTTGAGTTTTTCTCTTTTTTGAATGTGTTTCTAGCTTCATCATTGACTTTTGACTGTTAATTCGAAATCCAGAAAGTGGTTAAGAGCTTGTTTCATTTTGTTTTAAAAGAGCTAGGTTGTTTTGATTTGTTCAATTGGTTGTTGTGCTTGGGTTTGATTTTTGAAAGAGTGCTTGGAAGCTATATATTCAAATATCTTATTACTGTTAGATCAACTGAAAAGAAATAATTTTTCTTTTGGTTTCTTCATTTTTGTTCTTCATTGGTTAATGAAATATTGCTTTTGCTTTTGATTTAAAATAAAAATTTGAGATTGATCATAGTTATATTGGAGGATTAACCATTGGATACTTGATTAGTTTCATAAAATTTTAGGCATTCATGTTTCTTCCCTTTCTTTATATGATATTGTCTCAGCAAAAATATCATAGTTTGAGTTAGGCCTTTTTTACATTTGAAGAATTAAAAAAAGAGAGTTTAGTGTGCCAAGTAGTTGTAGCATCTTTCCTTTTGGAAAAAGAGATCTTATTTCATTTGCTTTCAAGATTGGTCATTAGAAGTATTTTGCTTGATTACAATTTTGAAAATAGTTTAGTGTGATTGTTTGGGATTTCTTGTTTGAAAGCAGAAATTGAATCACTCTCTCTCTTGTAAGTAGGGAATACCCTCAAAGATAAAGTGAAAATTTGCATGATCATGCTGCATATTTTTAATTTTTATGTCCACACCTCATGCATTCACTTAATCGTTTAAGATAAAATTAACGTTGGTGCTAGGTTAACATTTTTAGCAACTTGAGTGATAGGTTAGAAGACGTGTTCTGATGTCTATAAACATAGGACCTATCATTCTATTTCCTGCACTGCATCCTGGGGGCTTGTAGTTCTTTCACGTACCAATCAGTATATCGAACGACCTTTCACATACCCTTGATGTATATATAAAGGTACTTCACGTACACAGTAGTATATCGGAAGGCTCATGTCAAACGATTGTGCATTAGACAACACTAATACAGATTTGAGCTCCCATGTACCTTGCGTATATCGAGAGACTCCTCTAGGATACCTTAAACCAACTGAGAAAATCCTTTTGTCCATCTTGTTGGATAAATACACCGAGAACAACACTCGGGGAGCTACTACGCACGTGTTGTCTAGGTAGTCGGGTATTCAGGAAAAGGTACGGTCCCAATCCTCCTTGTCATGTTTTATTGTTGGACCCTGTGGTATATCACGAGTTGTCAAGACTTTAAAATCCTAGTGAGGAACCAGATTTTTATCAGCCCCTCTTATCACCTAGTTTTTCTTGTGACATTTAGCTTGCATAGGAGTGATTTTGTGTGTGATTATAGTTTCAAAGCCTAGGTTAGGATTTGTGTAACCAACATTTTGGCTGAGTTACCTTTGAGACAATCTCGAAGAGTCCAAGGATTACCGCCTGAATTTCCTCCTATTGCAGGAGAAAGTGTTATGGAAGCCACAAACCAAAATGTCACAACTGATTCCCATGTGGAAGGGAATCCAATAGTGGAAGCTGGGGAAGAATTCACTTCTTATGATAATCCCTTGGTCCAACAACCTCCTACGACTGATACAACCTTTCATTTTCCAATGGAAGGTCAACCTAGTTCATTTGATTGGGTATTTAATCACCCATCTGATGGTACCGTAGGAGTAGAATTTGGTCCAAATGCTCCTTTATGGAGAAATTATTTAGGTCAAGCCATTTCTGAGTATGGGATTACTGATATAGAACCCTCCATACTTAATCCTCTAAGGAAATCCCTTGGATATGCTCCATCAAATGCATAATTCTTCTAGAAATCTATCAAGCGTTTGCGTAGTATGGGAGAAAATATAAGAAGGAGAAGTTTTTCTCCTTTTCCCCACCATTCAGAAACATCCCCCCAAGGATACCATGTGATTTCATCGTCTCAAGTAGCTCATAATTTAGGAACACTAGCTCAAGTTTCGGTAGCTCATGATCCAGTTTAACCCTCCAATCTTGCTCCTACTTTTCGAAATCTTGGGTCTGCCTCTGGTTCTCCCATATCCTCTACCACTGGGAGGAAACCCCCAACTCAATTTGTGTCATTTTTTAGTGGAGTTACTTCCAGTTGAAGACATACCCTTGCTATAGGAAAACCAACAGTCATTGTTCCGTCCATGAAAACCAATGTGGTTATTCCTCCTTCTAGTACAGGACAACCCTCAAGGGTACAACTTGTAGTTAATCAATCTTCTTGGGGTTAGACTTACCCAGGAAACCAACCACCTGTAAGGAATGTGACTTATCGACCTAAATCTTTAGGGATTGTTTATCTTGGAATGCCTTACCCCGGAAACATGTTTACACCATGAGGGAAACCTAATTGGTCATATATTCCTATACCTGAAGGAACACCTATGAATAATGTTAGAGGCTATGGAGGGCCACCTTTTAGTGGTCCACCTTTTGGAGTACCACCCAGTGGAGGTCCACCTTTTAGAGGCTCACCTAGTGGAGGTATATCTTATGGAGGACCACCACCTGGAGGACCACCTTCTAGAGGAACCCCATCCGAAGGACCACCACCTGGAGGTCCATGTTTTGGAGGACCACTACTTGGAATACCACCACCTAGAGGTCCACCTTCCAGAGGACCACCACCTGGAGTGCCACCTTTTGGAATTCCACCTTCTAGAGGACCACCACCTTGAGCTCCCCCACTTGGAGGACCCCCTCCACCTTTTGGAGGCCCACCCCCTTTGAGAGGATATTCAAGAGTATCATCTGCAAATAGACCACCACAAAAAATAGTGTATCATTCGACTTATGGTCCTACTGGTATACATATTCCATATTAATATTACCAGTCTGTAGAACCTAATCGACAACTTCCATTTTTGGTAACTCTAGACTTGCTTGATTTGTCCAAGTTGATCAATGATCCCATCCAACATAACCCGGTGTGGCTTGTTATTTCAGTTAATTTACCATCATACATCCCTAAGTTTGATGATAAGTAAGGAGAGAATCCAAAAAATCACATTATGACATTCCATCTATGGTGTTCTTCTAACTCCTTGATGGATGATTCTTTGCAGCTTTTCCAACGAACTTTAACTGGAACGGCTACCAAGTGGTACATTGAGATTCCACAGCATTCATTTGTGGATTTCAACTCATTGGAAACAATTTTTCTTACCCATTTCCAGCTACCTATCCATTAGGATACTAGTACGGATATTTTAACATCCCTTTGTCAGAATACTTCCACACATATATCAAATCATATTCATGAGTGGAGGAGGCGGTAGAGACTCATTAAATCTCCTATCCCAGAACAATTGTTGGCTGATTGGTTTACAAAATTATTGTTGCCTCCCATTTCCCATGATGTGGCTATGGGCGGTGATGTCACTAAAGAGTAGGATATCAGTCGGGATCAGTACCTAGACATGGTTTATTCTTAGTTAAAAACTTTATATCATATGATCCCTCAAGCTCCTTGTCCCAGCACAGACCCTACTAAGCCACCTACAGAGACTCCTGTTGATGGGGTTGTAGGCTCAATCTAGCCCCATCCACAATAAAAAATTCTAAAAATCAAACTACTTCTACCACTACTCCTTCTACTCCTATGGTTTCTACAGAGGTGAGTTCCATTCAAACTACACAGACACCATGTAATAAAAAGAAAGGAAAAGGAAAACATAAAAAGTCAGGAAACCAACAAGAGAACCCCAAGACCGTGACCTCGGAGAATGAAAACAAAGGTAATAGGAAGGCTAAGTATCCTTTCCTATTTTGTGGAGGTGACCACTTCATGAAAGAGTGTCCTCGTGATGAAGAAATTAATAAGTTTTTGAAAAGTAACCCTACACAAATAGTGCTTACCGATCCTTTTTCGTCTCAACAACAATTAATTGACCACATGTCCTCACAAGGAGCGTCTAATTATAGTGAAGAAGTTTGAATGATGTCTACTGAAACTGTTAACTTGACTACACATTGTCAGACATATGACAAACCAGTAAAGAAGAAAGTCGAAGGTACTTCTTCTGAGAAAATTCCTTCTACAAATTCTTCTCCTTCGCCTTTGTCTAATGGCCCTCTTACGATTGAGAAACCCAACCTCGACTTGATTTTGCGCCCACCTAAGAGTAGTCTATGGAAATATGTATTCTATACAAATGCTCAAGCCACCCAGTTCTACAATGTTGTTGAATATTTGGCTCAATCACCTTGTTCTATGTCTACACTAGAGGTACTCCAAAGTTTCCCTACACAGCTTTAGAGGCCTTATATCCTGATAATACCAATATGATTCATTTTGATGTGAATAATTACAAGTCTGGATTACCCCACCAACTCACGTTCCAAATTGTGACCAAGGTAGCTGGGAGGAATGTCCATCATACTATTTTGAATGAGGGAGTGTCCACTTCAGTGTTTTCTATGTCTTGCTAGAGATCCATTGGTTCTCTCGAACTTACGGACTCACCTACAACTTTGAAAGCTTTCGATGGACAAGGTTTCCAACCTCATGGTCTATTACCGACCTTATCGATTGAGCTAGGGGAAAATCCTATTTCCATTCAAGTGGAAGTGGTCTATGCTCCGTTAGATTACAATGTGCTATTGGGAAGAAACTAGTTTTATGCTATGACGACTGTTGCTTCGACGATTTTTTACTCTCCAATTACCTCACTTAGGGTAGATTGTGACAATAGATCAGCTAGATTTTTGTTCATCTAATGTTATTTCCCCTACCATGAATAACATTCCTATGCTAGGGAAATCCCCTCCACCTTATCAATCGGTTGGGGTAGGAATGTTGAAGGATTTTACTCTTATGGCTGTGTTTCCTTTAACCCCTCTTGGTATGGAAGTAGAAACTGTGAACATGATTTCCATTACTGGTCACATTCCTAAAGGTAAAAAAGTTGTTGAGACATATTCTCTAGGTCCTCATGTAGCACTTTACAATGCTATACAATCTGTTTTTGATGTATACTATGATGATGATCATCTAGTGGCATCGGATCCTTACCACCTACCCTATTGGATAGATTTCCCTCTCCCCACTCTAGATTATCTCTCGCAGACTTTTTCGTTGGATGAGTCTATTATGGAGATCATGAGTGTGGATGAACCGGTACGGGAATATCATCACCATAGATCCTCTTTCCTTGCCAATGCCAATTCGGTAAACTCTGATTTTGTTTCTCTCATTAGTTCTAATATAGTAAAAAATCCTCAAACGACTGTACTATTACAAGACATTGATTCCAAAGGAAACCTGTTTAACATCACTCAAACGACTCCCATTGACATATCAGTGAAGCCTAAAACTCTTGAACATGTTCATGTAGGCCAGAAATATTCAACTAAAGAAACTAAAAAGTATAGAGCTTTGTTCAAAGAATTCCGAGATGTTTTTGCTTGGACATATGAAGAAATTCTTGGGATTGAACCATCCATCATTGTACACAAAATCAAGACTTATCCCATGGAAAGACCAATCTGACAAACACTCCACCAAGTCCATCCGAGGAAAGTTGCGGCAGTAAAATCCGAGGTTGAAAAGCTTCTAAAAGCTGGTTTTATTTATCCCGTATTAGACTGAATGGGTATCTAATATTGTTCCTCTCACCAAGAAACAATGCACTATTATGGTTTGCATCAATTTCGGAGATTTGAATAAGGCTTGTCCCAAGGAAAACTTTCCTACTCCACATATCGATCAAATTATTGATAGCTGTATTGGGAGTGTCATCTTCTCATTTATGGATGGCTTTTTCGGCTATAATTAGATAGAAATTTTACCCGCATATCAACGTAAGATGACATTCATTTGTCTGTGGGGAACCTTTTCCTATCGGAAGTTAGCCTTTGGTTTGAAAAACGTTGGAGCTACATTCCAGCGTGCCATGTCCTATGCTTTTCACAATATCAAGCACATTGTGAAACTGTACCTGCACGAACTCCCTGCTCATTCACAATAGGGAGAGGATCACCCAGGGCATCTTAGGGACATTTTCCTTCGATGTTGTCATTATCACATCCAACTAAATCCACATAAGTGTGTCTTTTGTGTTGAGACTGGACATCATCTTGGCTTCATGGTTTCCAAAGATGGAATTCAGATAGATCCTTTGAATATAGCTTATATTTTGGCCTTACCTGCCTCGACCAATATTACTAAATTCCAAAGTTTGCAAGGGAAGGAAAACTTTCTTCTCCTTTTTGTGTGCAACTTTGTAGAAAAAAACGCATGGCTATATGTGTCTCTTGAAAAATAACACTCCGTTTCTTTGGGATGACTAGGCTCAAAAAGATTTTGATAATTTGAAACATGCTCTGACAAATTCACCAGTGTTTCATCCCCCAAATTATTCAAAACACTTTCTTCTTTGTGTCACCACCTCCACTACTACCATTGGTATGTTTCAGGTGCAGGAATATCTCAACGACCAAGATCATGTGATTTAATATTTAAGTAAGAGTCTCCTTGAATCCAAAACTCGTTATTCACATGTGGAGAAGCTAGCTTTGGCTACACTCATTGCCGTGAAAATATTTCATCATTACATTTTGCTACGCACTACAATCATCCTCGCTGATCAAAAACCTATGTATTACATCTTGACTCATCAAGTGCTAGGGTGCAAGTATTCCTGTTGGATAGTTATCCTTCAGGAATTCGATCTTTACTTCCAAGAATCCCCTAGTTTTTGCAGAGTTAATTTGTAACCTTCGCTATGCTCTCATGGAAGCTAAGCCCTATGATCTATTTCCACATTAATTTTTTATCCTGATCAACACAACCGACCCGTGGTATGGATATTTGATTATCTATCTCCAAACCCAAAGATTTCAGCCTGGTATGTCCTGTGACGATCGTCGACACATCCGTCACCACACTAAATATTACCTCATTCTAAATGACACGTTATACCGACATGGTATAGAATCTATTCTCTAACGATGTCTTACACATGACGAGGTTGAACAAGTCTTGAATGACTTCCACTCTGGAGCATGTGGCGGTCATCTGTCTGGGATGGATACAACTCAGAAAGTATTTTGTGCTTGTTATTTTTGGCCCTCAATCTTCAAATATTATCATGAGGCGGTTAAAAAGTGCCCACCGTGTCAACTTTTTTATCCAAAAAAGCGCACCCACCCTACTCCTTTACACTTCGTCATCATCATTGGCCCTTTTGCTAAATGGGGAATATATTTTATGCATTGTAATCCTACCTCAGCCGGGGGGCATGGTTACATCATCGTAGCCATTGATTATTTCACAAAATGTCTGAAGAGATGCCTACATATGCAGATGATGGCAGGACTGCTGCCCTCTTTCTTTTTAATCATGTAATAGCTAGTTTTGGAGTTCCACGAGCCATAGTGACTGATCATGGATCCCATTTTCATAACTAGATGATGGATGAGTTGAGTACTAAGCTGCGTTTTCATCATGAAAACTCAACTCCTTATTATCTGCAGGCTAATGGTCAAGTCGAATCCATTAACAAAGTCTTGAATACTATGCTACATAGGATGGTTGGAGATCACAAATCCAACTGGCACTTAACTCTATTTTCTGCACCATGGGCTTATAGAAATTTGGTTAAAACAATAACTCATTTCACGTCGTTTCAGTTGGTCTATGGATTGGAGGTTTTCCTACCTATTGAATGTGATATATTGTCACTCAAGCTTGCAATTGAGCTTCTCCCAAAAACTTCTATCGAAGAAGAGCAATTTCTGTATTTGACAAACCTTGATGAGAATCGAAGAGATGATGCCTTGGCTAATGAGGCACATAAAAAATGTGTCAAGGCTCAATATGATAAATTCGTTCAACCTCATGTTTTTAATAGAGGTGACATGGTTTTGACCTATGATCAAAAGCATGAAAAACTTGGAAAAGGGAAGCTGGAATCCATGTGGTACGGTTGCTACATCGTGAGTAAAGTCTTAGAAAAAGAGGCCTATGAGCTTCTAGATTACGATGGGATACCTTTCGGGCAACCTCGCAATGTCTTGTACCTGAAAAGGTAATATGCTTGATGACATTTATTTTATATTACCTTGTATATATGTACATTGATTGAATTTTTGGTGTAGTTTTAGTATTTCAATATGGTTTTGAGTTTTTGTTAGTACTGTTTATACCATGTTTTGGTTATGCAGATCAAATGGATTTTTATGGTTTTGCTGACAGTGCTTTCCATCACACCCTGAACCTTGTTTCAGCTACTTGGGTTTTGTATTCCCCGACTCATTATCTAGTTGGTTCAGGACCGGTTTGTGTAGGTCCCGCCACCAATAACATCGCCGAGTATCATGTGGTAACATGTTTGTTAACTGAGCCTGCATCTCGGGACATTGATCACTTGGTAGTTTTTTTTGAACTCACAGCTAGTGGTTTTTTATTTAAACCACATCTATGCCATCTAAAGCCCTACACTTCTTCGTCTTTTTCGGAGAGTGCGTTTATTAGAAAGATCATTTGAATCTATTACTTTTAGGCATATTCCTAGGTCTTGTAACATTGTTTCAGACTCATTGGAGAATTACATTTTGGACTGGTATATTTCCCATACATAACTTTTGATAAATAAAACATGGTTCATTGTAAATAAAATAAACAATAAAAATACATAAAAACTCATATAAATATCATTTCCCATTTGAAGACATACAAGCCACCGTAAATAAGTCTGTATATATATATATATATATATAACGTGTTTTACAAAAAATATGGTATTGAGACCTCGACTGAAGCACACTGGCTTTTAGATACACAAAATGTTAAAAATACTGAAGCTAGATAAATTTCAGTGTCTACAACATGTAGGCTAACTAGTGATTCTCATGGTAACACAGGATGGTTCTCATTACCCTCTATAGCAGGCATCCAAATCGACCTGATACTCCAGCGATATACCTTTGATACCTCCTCCACCTCAATCAACTCAAGAGTTAATCGGTTGAGGTTCTCCTCCACCTCAATCAACTCATCGTATCCTCTATGGACGAAGCGGAACCCCGCTCACCTGTCAATTGGGGAGGAACCCCCAGGTCGTGCATCTCCTACATCTGCATGAAAATTTCAAGTCTCGTTATCATCCATAAAAATTATAAAACATGAAATACAAAAAATAATCAATGTATTGAGTCTTCTTCTTACCAATATCGCCCCATTGGGCACCTGCCGGTAAGGGTAGATTTGGGTCTCCTCTAAAGTCAGTACCAGTGTATGCATAATCCTCAATCATGAGGAGTTGGTCATCTAACCAATGGAAAAAGGTGCTCCCATACTTGACCTTGGACACGCTGCCACCAGTACGGGCCATGATCTTTACCCATCGCAGCATGTGAGGGTCCCATGCTCTTAGCTCAGTGAAAGCTACCTGTGGCCTCAGATGAGGTACTCGCTCGAAAAAGAAGGCTGCCAAGATAGTGCCATAACCAAATTGTTTTAACTCTCCCTGCCGACACTTAGTCAACTGCTCCTTGAAAACACTCAGTAAAGCCTCAACCCAGTTAAATATAGTAGCCGACATTGCCTCCAAGGAATAGAAAATGTGTGCTTGATAATCTTGATGAGCCCCTTGGCTCCCAGCAACCCGCTGCATGGTGAAGAGAACTGTGTGGAGAGGCAAATCCACCACCTCTTTGATTGGGATATTTTTCCTAGACATCTAAGTGCCTGGAAAACAATGGCAATGTATGAGCTCTTGTGTGGTGATATCTCCTCCCCGAGGACCTGTTAGTGAGATAGGCGCCCCACGTCTAGATATCTATTTAAGGAAGTAGATGTCTTCTACTTCCACGATAAGAACGTGGACCCCCACTTCGAAGTACTACTACTTTGGGTTCCACATTCTTAGTATATACTCTAGTAATCTCACATGAGACCTCATGCTTGGAACATGGAAAAATTTTAGGAGGCCATAGCCCCATAGAGATGCTAGAGAACCAACATTTGCTCTAGCCCTGGCATCATCATCTTCATGTTGCCACTCCTTCCACACAACCATTTTTGCCAAAAATGATTTGTCAAAAATCAAATTTGAAGTATTAAAACACATTTCCAACCATTACAAATACTTTAAGAACTTTATTTTGGCTGGGAAGTTCAACATTTTGGGGCAACCTATGGTACTTCCCTTGTCTCTTTGAGACAGAGTGGTGGCACCGCCTTTTTCGGCGTGAAATTCGCGGTTTTTCTTAGGCACCACATTTCCCGCAATGGGAAAGCACGTTACCCTATAGGTGTTTTTACGCTAAGGTAAAAACCCCAAAAAAATTGCATGGAAAGAAGAAATGAAACCATAAAAATGTTAGGGGTAGGTGTTATCACATATATAGTAGCCAGGCTACCATATTCTATTTTTCAGACACAATACATTTTTCAGCCAGTTCTCTTACATATGAGATGCTGAGATGAGCAGTTTTGATGGATCATTTTTGTATTAGTGGACTATTGTACTCTCCCATGTCAGGACTGAGTCTCAGGACACTCATATTTGAGGACCGATGTAGCCATTTATGTCATTACATAGCAGTCATTGATGCCCAGTGTTATATCAGTACTTTCTCATTGGATAGATGGTGTTTCAGATGGATTATATTGCATGATTATGACTCATCTTTTTATATTGTGTTATGGTTATCATTGCTCTTATATTGATTTTTGTGACATGTATTAAATGGTGGTATCATGATCTGGTGGTCATAATTATATGTACTTGGATGTATTTGTATTTATGTATTGATGTCCCTACTCTGACTCTGAAGTTCTTGATCTATAATCACTGGTTTTACCCTCCTCAGGGAGAATAGAGGTAGTCATTCCCACCATTTTCTTGGCTTGCCAGTGTTGGCTCCATCATTCATTGTCTCCACCCATCCATTACCTTCCAGTTTAGTTTTCAACCCGACTGACTTTTTGACTAATGGCATGGAGGACCTTTTCCTCGCTAGAAATTTTGTTGGACACATGCTCCCTATTTATAGTGTGTCTCGGCTCTGAGTTGGTGACAAAACTTGCCTTTGGTAAGTTGGATTGTATGCCTAAATCATTCTAGTCAGTTGTCCCGATGTTTGGCACTGTGCAAAAATCCCCTTAGTCACTTGAGATGTTGTTGGCTAAAACTGAAAACTCATATACTACTTATATTGGAAATATTAAATATGTGCCCATGGAAAATGAAAATTATAAAACTGTGTTTCTTAACATATGTAAAAATGGAAAGAGCAATGAAATGCTAAAATACTCCTTGAAGAGTAGAAAAGGTCTAAAAAAGAAATGGTTAAAAATATGTTATATCCAAAAATTGCTGACCTTATTAAAATAAATATGTCTCAGATGAAAGCTGTGATTAGCTATGCTTTTAAGCACTGGTGAAGTCCCAAAAGGGTCATATAGGCCAAAAAGGCCATGGAATAAAATGATGATCCTAATGAACTTGGATCAAGCTTGATGTAGACATGATGCCTAAGTTGAATAAGCACTCTGTAAACAACTCACCCATTTGTGAGGCACTGCCATTCCTTGTGTTGTTGTTTGTCTGCCATTAGTTATAGTGAGTTTTCCCTTTCCTTATCCAAAGTGTCATGATGTTGAGTATGAATTCATCCTATGCCTTAGATTTTTCATTTTCACCTTTCACCCTTCATTAGCAAATTGGCTACAACTATGAAGTGAGTATAGTCTTGAAAGTATAAGTCTGAGTAATAATAAGTAAAGCCTTATATATGTATTGGTTGATGTAATGTCAGTGAAATGAATGATACTTGTTGTGATTATTACTTGAATGAGTTGTAGAGCATGTCTTAACCTTTTAACACTTGTAGCGGATGGATATAATCTGAGTTATTATTGGTGTCTGATTATAATTCACAGATGGTTATATTGTTTATTGGATATGATTGATGATCAGATAGAGACCTATTAGGGGTATGAGTATACACCTTAGATGGATTTGGACTCTCTGAGTCTAATGAGACAGTTTATTTCCAGTTCTGGGCACTTACAGATGTGATCAGGCTCATGCTGCCTTTCTGATGCAGTTTTTCTTCACAGATTGATGTTTTTAAGCAGGGAGATGTTTCAGTTGGATCTCCTAGGGTGTTGTATGGGCTTAGGGGGGTGCAGCCACTTGTTTGTACCATAGTACCCCCATCCTAGAGATCTTGGTGGGCTCAGTTTGACAACATAGGCACCCTAGGAGGTTGTTTTGGAAGGATCATGTTTCTCGAGGCAGATTAAAAAATGATTAAATGGCTATTGAAGAAATCGATTTGGGCTACTGAGGCAAGGAAATGACATGCGATGATTCATGATGATGAGAGTGATGTCCTCCACACCTTCACTAGCAGTTGCAGATCTTGATTGGGCCCACACCTATTTTGGGGCATTTTTATATTATTTTCTGAAGCTCTTTTGGGAGGCTCACGATTTCCTCAAGGAGGCACAAAAGTCAAAGAATTAAATTATTATATTATTTTATTGCACCATGGGGACACCCAGAGGGAGTTAGTCAAACACTCCTTGTACCCACCATGTGCTTTCATTTATTTCTTGTTGAGTGGGTTACCTTTTTTAGGTGAGTGGGTTACCTTTTTTGGGTGGGTTAGTCCACCTTGATAAATTATGGTTATATTGATCCATGTATTGTATGTTGAGCTCATCTCAACCATTTATTAGAACATTTCATCTTTTAATCTTAGCCACTTGTTTTGAAAGTGGTTAGGATTCGGTTATGATTGAGGTTCTCTCATTTCTATTTAAAGGAGAGAGTTTCTCATTTGTAAGGGGTCTTTGGCTCTTGGATCTGAATAATAGAAAGAATTTCTGTGGAATTTTTTTTGGATCTGCTTTTCATCTAATGTTCTCAAATGGTGATTGGAAAATCTTCAGCTTCCTATAATTGTGGAAATTCTCGTGAGATCTATATTTTTTTTCTATCATTATTTTATAGGGGGACCTCAACTCGCTCGGTTTTCTTCGTCTTGGATCAGGGGGTTTTCATTAGTTTCATTGTGATATATGATTGCTTCATTTTAATTTCTTGTAGCATTTAGTTTCTTTATCTTGTATTGGAAAATATGATATGGTTGACGTTTGCTCATGCAGGGTAGGGGGCGCATTGGTGGCTTGGAGCTTGCATATTCCATATAAATCACGAGGATCTTCCAGAATTGACCGGGATAGCAAAGATCATCACTGTTAAATACTTTTACAAGCTTTTCTAGGTAATATCCAATAGGTAAGTCTCTTATTTTCGGACCTTACTCCATTGTACCTTGCTTTACTTCAACTTTTTTTGAAAAACTCCTAAAATACTAAAAACTTTCAAAATCAATAAATCTGGGAATCATCTGATCTTTTGCCAAACCACTTCTAGGTTTCATAGATTGGTCCTCCCCTTCACGAAATCAACTGTAACGCTGGTCAAACTCCTACTGGTTTGACCTAGATCTAAATTTTTTCCAGAAAACTGGATAACCCCCACTGAAAATTTAACCTGCTAGGGTTTTGATTTTTTCTAAATTCTAAATTCACGGATGGATAGATCAGGTCCCACATAGTCCAAATCAACCCCAATTTTGTCCAAGTTCTTAGTAGTTTGACCTAGATTTGAAAAATTGACTGAAACAGCCATAGTGCCCTCACTGAAAACTAGACTTTTTCGGGAGTGACTTTTTCTAAAATCTGACAAGATAGGCTGATAGAATGGGCTTAAGCACTCCAGAACACCCACAACAATGAGCTAGTTCTTTCTGATTTTCCCTAGATCTAAAAAATCAGTTTTCAGTCCCCTAGCCCCCTCATCAAATTTTGACTTTGTCTGGATCTGATTTTTTACTGATTTTTTGATTTGGGCTTGTAGATCAGGTCACCCTAACTCATTTCTCCTTCAACACTAAGCTACTAGCCTCCAGGTGACCCTAGAACTACAAATCTATCTTTCCAAGCCCTAACGCTAACCTTCCATTGAGCTGGTTTTCCTGTACCCTCACTTTTCCGTACTGTTGGCCTGATTTTCTGACCTAGGCCAACAAGGAGATTATTCCCACACAATCAGCTTAAAGCAGTGTCCGGTGTGTTTGGAGTAGAAAAATCTCGCAGGTTATGGTCCTGCTACCAGCTGAATTTTTCTCTTAAGGAGAAACTAAAATTCAACAAAAATCTATCCTAATGTTATTTCTGTCTAAATAAGCCCTAAAAATTATTTTTAGCTACCTAAGGTATCCTACAATTGATTTCTTAAGGAAAGTCTTCGATTTTTGAAGAGTTTTTCTAAATATAAAAGACTATTAAAATTATTCTAAAAATTACACAAATTTTATTTAACAACCGTTAAATGTAACTGTACTAGGATAATAATAACTGAACTATCTTAACTGTCCTATCTATCCTATCTCAGTTGAGAGCGAATTTGAGTATTATATTAATTATTAATTAATATTAGGATGAACAGGAGGATAAGGGGTAAGATCTAAACACCAATATTTAAACCTTCCTCATTAAATCATTCTGCTATAAAATAACTTATCAGAGAAACTAAAATAAAAAATCACTTCGAATTTTCTGAAATGTCTAATTAATTAATAACTAATAACCAACATTAGATATTTGAATAAGAGATAATGTTCAGTATGAAATCATTGCCAAAATACAAACGATATTCTAACAGACATAAATATATATTCCTATATCTTGAATTTTCAGTATAAACATTGATAAATTCAGTCATAAGAAATACTAATTCAAATACAATGTTGTGTTGACAAAGTGAAATACTTATTAATAAACACAAGCATAACAAAGTATACTGTATTAATGTTAAAATAGAAGATCATATACTGAAATTTAAAGAGTATCGAAAACAATACCAATCACGATATCAACTTGGAGATTTCCAGTCACATCCCATTTCCAAAGATCAAACATCAGCCAGGAACAAAACTAGTATCAAAATAATATCTCGAGTATGTTTCTCTTCTGTCACTCCATCCCCTCTCCCATAAAAATTACAAGATTATATAATACTACTAGTCTTTCGATTCAGTTTTCCCATAAATGCTATATGCAATACTACATGAGTCCTATTACTATCAAAGAGTATCGAATCTCTTTTCATTAGACACTTGTCACTAGAAGATAACAATAAAAACAACTAGCCTAAAACATTTGTTGGTTTAAAGGAACTGGCAAATGCGTGGCTGTGTCGAGACTCCAATCTTTAATACAAATCCACGTCTTCCAACTAAAATCCAGAATATTAGAAACGTCCTAAAACTGTACAGGATAGCGATGACATGCCCACCCGTTTTAAACAAACAAAAGCATCTTATTAAAAACCAATTAAAACAAGAATACCAAAAGAAACTATAATTCATATGTGTGCCTGTAAAATCTGCGATTTTACAGGCATGCACAAAAAAAACTATTATTACCTGTTGACAGAGAGACAAATCATGTAACTGAAAATGGAAATAATCATTAAGCCCTATTTTGCAAATCAACCACTCTTCTGGCTTCGGCTAGTTTGGATTTAAGCTTGATGATCACTAGTTTTTGCTTTTCTACTTGTTCAAGCAAATGTTGATTTGTACATATCATTGATTTTTTTGACCTTTTTTATTGGTTCTTTTTTATGTTCACTTCCTTCCACCTGTAGATCCAACTTAATAATTCTTCTCTGAACGTCTTATTTTCCTCCTCCTTTAAATCTGCATTAGCTTAACACTGTTTAAGTTCATTTTTCACTTCTGTAATCTTAGTCTCGTATACCCTGTCCAGAACTTGTTGAAGAGTTTCTTCTTCGTTGTCATGACACGAATCAGCTGCCTGAGGAGGATCATGATTATCTATGTTTTGACTAGATGATTGAAGACTCATAAAAGATGGCTCAGGATCCGAACCATAGGCGTCCATACACGATGGAGCAACTTCTGCCTTACCCGACTCTATAATGTTTTTAACCGATTTGCACTATTATCCTTTATAAGAGTGGGTTCATTTATATGAGTAGTTTCGGGAACCAACGATGGAACTTCATCCTCAATATGGACAATCGAAGGCTGAGTATCATGTTGATTAGTCATAGGAACAGAAAATGTAGGTGCATTATTCATGCTTCTAGTAACTCTCCTCGAATGAACAAACCCAAGATTTTTTGATTCAAAATCTCCTCTGTCACAGCATACCTGTGCTAGTTGTTCGAGCTTATGCATAGACTCATTGCCATGTTTATGAGGAGTATTTAGCTCAGAGAGATTTTTATAATCAACAGTGTTAACATCTTCGTTTTTGGTTAACCTGTCCTCTGTTTTTGCAGGAGTACTACAACGTTTATCAGATGGGGATTGGTTCAAGGTTGCTTTGGAGTAACAAGGAACTACGTTCCCGACACCATCATCACTGATACCAGCATTTATGGGTGGATTGGCTTCCTCAAGCCCTTTATCCTTTGATTCAGCCTCATGAACATTACTAACCTCAGGATTTATAGTAGCCTTTCATTTCCTACGGGTCTTTGTGGAAGGGTTTGGCCAATATTGAGTCGGCCCCAATTGACATTCAATTAAAAATTCATCCCACGATTTACCATTCAGAGATAGTTGATGCGGAATTATAATTTTGACTAAACCATGATGAAATAGACTTCTATCAAGATTATCGAAACTTTGAACCGAATGCGACATTTTTTTCAGATTTTGCCATAGATAAAACGACAGATTAAGTTTACAGCCTTTTAATTCTAATAGTAGTACTAGGTGATAATAGTGTAGGTGAGAAAATCGTCCATCGCACGATACGTACCTCATAAAATCTTGTAGAAGGCTCACCATTATGGCTTCAGGAACCTGACCGAAACCCCAATATTTATTTTTGCACTAGCTGGCAATGGCAATAGCAAGGACTGCCACTTCTTTTTATTCACCTTACCACCTTTGAACCATCGCTCTCCAGTTTGTGTGAGCTTTATAGCCTCTGCGATTTTGTCTTCGTCAATGATAAACTAAAAATCCCTAATCTGTGCTATGTTTTCCTTCAAACTCAAAGCAAACAGTTTGGTCACCTCCGCGTTATGGCCATCAAAGCACCTAAAGAACTGACCCCATCCAACCTTTTCAAATAGCAGGGCAGCCTTCTCATCTGCTTCTACAAGCTCTAACCCTGAGATTTCAAAACAACTCAGCGGAGCCATGGCTTCCTCACTACTATCCTGATTACGAAATGGAATGAATGGAGTCGTGAAGAGGGAAGGGATAGGCACCCAGGTGAAAGACATGAGGAAAAATGTCAAATCGTCACATGCTTCATGCCTGACAGAGACGAAGGCTCCAAATTTGGCCATTTCAATCGAATTTAGCGATGATGAACACTATAACCAGTGTTTTGCTATGATAAATGCATGACTAACCATGACTAATTGTAAATATTAACCAATTCTACATATAAGGGATTATCCGATTCATGAATCGTAAATCGAGACATTGATTACACACAGTGGGCATGATGAGCTCGTACATCGTTACGAAATGGAATGGTTATCAACATTAAATCCTGTTGATACGATTCATTAATACATTCACAGCTGTCAGTTAATCGCAAGGTGTTATCCAAATCTCCATGCCAACGCAGCGATCCAAGTAACAGGTGTTATTTATTTGACATATGGGTCGTGTATCCTCGTAAACACTGTCAATTGATGGTTTCCTCCAAATTATACATGAAAGGTGGTAGCGTTTATTGACATGACACATAGTGTCAAAACAGTAAATCCTAATGTTCTAACTAATGATCCAAATTGACATTTTAAGCCATGTATATACATAAAATATCATAAATATAGTTTTTAAAAATTTGCAAAATCCCATCCATTAATATCCCAAATCGAATTTGATAGGATACTAAGCTATAAAACTATAACATATGAATATTTCCAAATGATACTCATTTATTTTCTTTTTCACTAACTATATATACACAATTTTTACAAATAATGATATGATATTAAGTTACATATGGAATGTGAACTTCTAGGTTTAATAAGCATTTTAATTTTAATAATTCACCTTTAGTTTTAGGATTTTGAGAACTTATAATATCTTATGAATAACCATCTTCAAACAAATTCGAAATGTGTTTTCGTTGATCCCCATTTAGCATACTATCCCTTTAAGTTTCTTAAATCAACATATATAATCAGATAGATTTAACTTAATGATAAAATTGATTATATAAAAATTTATGAAAATGACAGCTGCTAATTACCAAGTTTATGAAAATGTTTTCATCAGGTTCTAATATGTCATTTGACTCTTCTACAATTGAGAGTACCTTCAGAATCAAAGATTCTGAAGGCACTCTTTATAATTTTTAATAGGTAAATCATAAAAGAGAGTTGATCCCCCTTCATCCTAATGCAAAAATGAAGGGGTTGTTGCTGACTACCAACAAATGGCGACAACCTGGGCGAACCAGTTATCTCTACTCATACAACTTACAATGATATAAACAAAATCTTAAAACTTATTAAAAACAATCAAAAATTCTTTATCGAAATAAAAATCATTATTTTTATTCATATTCATAAGTATAACTCAGAAATATTCCATCTTTTGAAACATAAATCTGGTTAGGGATAAACTTAAAAATATCTTGATCGAAACAAAGTACTTCATAGTAAAAATAACCTGCACCATCAGTATAGGATATAGAAATCTACTTTTCCGAAAACTTTCCAGAATCTGTTCCATAAACATAATAATTTTCTTTTTGCTTGCTTTTCTTTTCTTTAGACAATAATTCTGACTAAAGACTACTATCTAGGTATGGTGTCCCAATGTGATAGTATCATTCACAAGAGCTGTCTGGAATAAGCAAGCTGGCTCGTGATGAGACCTCTTGTCTTTTAATTTTTAAATCAAAAGCCATCACCCTGGTGATCAGAAATGAAGTTATCCCAGACAACACTGATGATCATGATTAGGCCGGCTCGTGATGAGACCTCCTATTCTTCAGTCAAAATTTATGTTTTCTTTATTCACTTTCAACTTTTAAATTTTATAAAATGATAGATCATTACCCAGCATGGTGACCAAATGGTAATGTCAGTCATTAATATCACCAGAAAATGAATCAGCTGGCTCGCCATGAGACCCCTTATCTTTTGGTTTGCTAAACCAAAAGCCATTACTAGTTTCCTAATAATGTCATACTAGTGATATTTATGATTTTGATCAGACCGTCTTATTACTAAGACCTTCCGTCTCTCATTTTAACATTTTATTGATTGGAACAAATTCTAAAAAGTTTTGAGATTGTAAATACCTTTGAAGACTGATGGTAGAGATCTGTAAGAGTTTTTCAAAAGTACAAGCTTTGAAAAAGACATTAATAAGCTATCCCCACTTTATATATAAAAAATAAAAGGTGAGGAATAATCTGAGTAACACTTAAAAATAAAATAATGATAGGTTTTTCATAGATTTAAGAAACCTTGGTCATCCTAAACAAATTTTTAAAAGATTTCAGTCTAGTATCATAATTTCGAGCAAACTGACTGTTTTTCAACTAGAAGATTTGTTTATTTACATTTATTTCTTCAGTTGCTAACTAAAGATTACTGACTGATTATATACAAAAATTTGACAACCTGTAATATTTGATTAACAGAATAAAAACTGGCTGCAATAACAAAATGATGTTTGAAAGTTACAAAAGTTTTATGAATTTCTCATCATCCTTAAATTCTATGAACTATAATTCAGTTTATATACAAAAATATAAATTTATTTACAAACAAAAAAACAAATTATATACATTTTAAGACCAAAATTATTAACAGAAATACTTTTTCAGGATCAGTCCATTCACTGGGAATGTTTCGAACTGACCTTCAAGTGTTTGTAATCGAAAGGTACTTGGACCTATCTTCTCAGCAATAACAAAGGGACCTAACCAAATATTCTGAAACTTAGTATGATCTCCCTTCTCCTCGTGAACTTTATCCCATTTTAAAACTAAGTCTCCTACCTGAAATTCTTGATTGGAACTAAAGGATTGGTCAAACCAAGATTTCACAATTTGTTGATGTTTTGTAAAGTGCTATTTTGACTTTTCTCTTTCTTCCTCAAGCTTTATCAAAGTGTTAATTCTCTTTTCCATTGCTGGACATTCTTCATCTTGAATAGACTGAGCTAACTGTAATGAAGGTAAAAATAAATTCGGTGGTAAAATAGGTTCAGTTCCATATACTAAGAAGAATGGTGAGTTACGTATTGCAACCTTAGGAGTCACTCTGTCTGCCCAAAGCGCATTGACTAATTCTGCATGCCAATCTAGATGGTGAGATGAAATAGTTATTTTGAGAATTTTTAATAAATTTTTGTTTGTTGATTCAACTAAACCATTTCCATGAGGATGGTAGTTAGCTGAATACCTGATTCTTATTCCCTTCTCTAAGGCAAATTGAGTTAACTCAATTGATGAAAAATATGAAGCATTATCAAAGACGAGGGAATCTGGAATACCAAATCTTGTTATGATAAAGAATTCTAAAAATAATATAACTTGATTGGTATTTACAACCCTTAATGGTGCAGCTTCTACCCAACGAGTAAAATAATCAGTTGCAGTTATTATATATTTGTGTTTCTTAGATGAGGGAGGATTTATTGGCCCTACTATATCAATACCCCATTGCTGAAAGGGTCTTTCAACTGAAACAGGTTGTAAAGGAAAAGCAGGTTTCTTAACCCTTCCCGCAGCAAGTTGACATTCCTGGCATTTTCTAAAAAAAGTATAGGAATATCGAAACAAGGTAGGCCAATAATAACCAGCCCTAAGAATTTTATGCGCAGTAGTTTCTCCACCAAAATGACCTCCTATTGTTCCAGAATGTAAGTCTTTCATAATTACTTCTGTTTCATCTTTGTCTAGACATCGAAGCAATACTCCGTCTGAATTTCTCCGAAAGAGGACATTATCAATTAATAAATAAGGGGCAGATTTCAATCTAAGTGTTCTTTTCTTTCTTGGTTCTAGGTAATCAGGAGCAATTCCTGTTTCCAAAAGTATTCTTATGTCTGCATACCAGGAATCTTGTGGTGGAGGATAAAAATAAATTTCTATGGTAAGTAAAACCTCATCAATGACAGTTTCAGCTTTATCATTAGGTAAATGGGTAGCTTCAGCAGCTAATTTACATAATCTTTGATCTTTGACTATCATTGAGGGTTTAATTTCTAAGTCATACTCTTGAAGGGATGTCATCCAAGGTGCTCTTTTCTCACCTAAGTCCTTTTGCACTAACAAGTTTTTAACTGAGGAATAAGGGACGATTATCTTCGTTTTATATTTCAATAAATATGGGCGAAAATGTTTAACACCTTTAAAAAAAACAAAAGCTTACTTATCAACTTCATCGTAATTAAGTTCAGCACCTTTGAAATTTGAACTCATGAAGGAGATTGGAACTTTGTTATTTTGCTGATTTAATTGGGTTAAAACTGCTGCATATGAAATATCAGAAGCAAAAGTATATAATATGAAATATTTGTTAAAATCTGGGCTTAGAAGGCTAGGAGCTTCTGAAATGGCTTCTAAAATTTTCTGAAATGACTCTTTTTCAGTTTGCCCCCAATTAAAAATAGCGTCTTTATTAATCATTTTCTGCAATGGACGAATGATTTCGGAGAAACTGGGAATGAATCTCCTAACAAAATTTATTTTATCGAGAAATGATTGCATTTCTTTCTTGCTAGAAGGATAAGTTATCTTTGAAATGGCTTGGGTTCTTTCAGGATCAATCATGATTCCATGCTTTGAAACCACACAGCCTAATAGAATACATTCTGAAACAGCAAATATTGTTTTTTATGATTTAAGGCTATTCCAAATTTTCTACATTGTTCAAATAACTTTCCAAGGTGATTAAGATGATGAGGTCAATGTTTAAAATATACAGTAACGTCATCCAAATAGACAATGAATGAATGGTTAATTAAGACTCTAAAAGCAATATCCATTGCCCGTTGAAAAGTTTCTCCCTCATTGATTAGCCCAAAGGGCATCTTGTGGTAAGCATATGTTCCCCATAGAGTTCTAAAAGTTGTTTTCAATTGATCATTTGGGGAGACTAATATTTGGTTATATCCTGAGAAACCATCAAGAAGTGACAGTATCTCAGACCCAGACACCTTTCGAAGAATTTGTTCCATGGGAGGAACTGGGTAATTATCCTTTTCAGAAGACTTATTCAGATTTCTAAAATATACGCATAACCTAATATCCTCGTTTTTCTTCCTGACTGGAACTAAGTTTGCTACCCACTGAGTATGCCTGATGGAGAAATCAATATTGGCAGCTAACAATTTATTTAGTTCCTTCTTAATTGTCGGTTCTAGTGACGGGTGATATTTCCTTAGCTTTTGTTGAAAAGGTTTTGACTCTTGTTTAATTGGAATTATGTGTTGCATGACTTGTGTTTTGAAGGTTTCCAGGTCATCATATGTCCAAGAAAAGACATCCTTAAATTCCTTAAATAATTTTATAAATGCTTTTTTTTCTTCGGAGTTACAATCTACTCTTAGCTTTATAGTTTGAGGATTCAGATATGTTCCTAAATTTATGGTTTCATACCTCAATTGAGAGCTATTAGTTTTACAATTAGGGATAGATCTAAATTTATCCTGCAGATCAAAGAACTTTTCTAATCTTAGTACTGAATTAGGGATTGGTTTTACCTTTTCAAAAGCTTTTTCAACTGAACAAAAATCTTTTATTACCGAAAAATCCCGCAGATTTTCGTTGTGAGTGACTTCATCTATGGCTGAATATTTAAAGGTATCCTCATTCATCATAAAATTCAGCACCTGCACATCATTATCGAATACACGCCAGTTAAAAATATTATCAGGTATAGAAGGTCTAAAAATCAATTCAACTGAAAAGAAATCTGGTGTAAGATTTTTTGATGGAATTAACTTTGATGCTACATTTGCCAACAAATCTGCTTCTTGATTTTGACTTCTAGGAACAGAAATTATGTTAAATGCATCAAAATGTGAGATAAGGTTCCATACCTCTCGTTGATAACTCTGTAAATGTTCAGATAGGCAGTGAATGGAGTTACGAACCTGTCTGATGATGATCTCGGAGTCACCGTATGCAATTAACTCTTTGATGTCCAAATCAATTGTTTTTTTCAAACCTTGTATTAAAGCTTCATATTCCACAGTGTTATTTGTACAAGTAAATTCCATCCTACAAGCTATACATGTTTTATTTCCCTGGGGGTCCACTAGTAGGAAACCAACTCTTGCTCCTTCTTTGGATTTCGCACCATCAAAATATATAGTCCAAATAGAACTATTCACAACCACTTTGCTTTCTATAATATTCACAATATTCAGATTATCTACATCATTAATGGTTTCCTTGAATGAAGAGTTAGGAGAAATAAATGTCACATTTCTAATTTCAGATTGTTGTTTATTTTCAGAAAAGGCAGAATTTTTCAGCTTTAAAATTACCAAATCCCAATTCATACATGTAATTCCCCATAATGCAATTTGAAAATAAAATAGGTTCGCTAGGATCATGCAGTTCTGTGATAGTATGCTTCATATATCTTTCTCTATTTATCTTTATCTGATTTGACTTTCCGTTCTTAGGTAACCATAATGTTGACCAGTCCCTGGCAAAGAATCCATTCAATTGTTGAGACCAGTCCCTACTTAAAAATAGCCCATATGCATCTGGAATATCTGCAACAACAATATCTATAATTTGATAAGTCGAAGGGTTACAAGCAATCCTAACTAAGACATCTTTCATTTCCCCTACAACCTTCACATTTGTCCTGTCCAATTGAGTTATTTGAGAATTTGATGGAACATATTTCCCATTCAAGTTCTTGCATACTGATAAAGACATCACATTGGAGGATGCTTCGGAGTCTACCATGCAATTATGAATATTCCTATTGAAAATCTCAAAGGTAAGTAAGAATGGGGGTGTGGTTGATTTAGAATTCTTACCTATAAGCGAGGCTTTTTCAGCCATTGCTTTTCCTTTTTTAGTTGTCGTTGAATCATTATTAGAACTGTTTGCAGCAACATTTTGTTTTGCATTCGGAATAATTGAACTCATGGTAGGATTTATAACATGACTATTAGGCATTGGGTAGATTTGAAGAAGGTCGTACATGCTGATGTTTGCACGTGTCTTCTTTAAATCTTCAATTATATCATATTGTAAATCTAATTTTGGAGCATTTTGAATAGGCTGGGTAATTTTGGTTGATTGAGTCTGTTTGCTAGATTGAGTTTGTTTATTAGGTTGTGAATTATTGTTGTCATTATTTGTAGTAAAACTTGACGAAGCTCCAGGAGTGTTTGTGAATGCTCTACTACGAGTATTATAGGCATGTTGTCCCGTAGGAGGAATTTTATTCTCATATTCTTTCACAAGACTATCCCAGAAATGACCATTAACTTGTTGAGGTTCCTCTGATTCTTCATCATTGTCTGATTCCTCTTTTTCTTTGTTTTCAGTTATTTCTTGACTAGAAGGAGTTTCAGATAAAGATAAAACAGCTCGAATTGTATTAAAAATCTCTTCATTTGCTGCTATGTCAGGTGGTGTATTTTTATTATTTGTATTCAGATTTTGTCTAAACTAATTTCTGAAATATCCCCTAGAAGGAGAAGCTTCAGAATTGGTTTTCTTTAACCCTACAACTTCATTGGTTAATGTTTGAATAGCATTTTGCAGTTGTTCTATATCAAATGCTTTGTCTTTGTCTGAATTGAGTTTTTTCGTCTTCCTACGAGAAAAAGTATCAGATTTCCCACTTCTATCTGGTTCATAGGACATAGAATCCTTCTCGACTTTAATGGCTTCTTCAAAAGTTTCTACTAACGTTGTTTTCCCAGCTCTCTTAACGAACATCCCAGAATATTTTGGTAAAGCTGACGTATAATTTTCAATAATTATATCCTCGGGTGGTTGAGAAGCAATTGGAATTTTGTTTTTTAATGTCAGAAACCTTTGATTGAAATCTTTGATTCTTTCTTTAGGCTCCATTTTAATCCTAGATAACTCTAGGGTTAAAAGAGCAGGTGTTTTATCTTCCCCAAATTTATCTAAAAAGGCTTTATTAAATTCACCCCAGTTTGTGATTGATCCTTGTACTAATGAAAAATACCAAGTAGAAGCTCTTCCTTTGAAAGTTAAAGGAAACAAACGACAAACTACATCTTCATGCTGAACATTCAAGGTTTGAACAGCTAACATGAATTTGTCGACATGCACTTCTGTAGGTTCTTTGTCATCTGGGTTAAACTTAGGGAGGAGTTTATCTGAGTGTTTAGGTAAAGGAAGTTGCACACCAGGGACAGCTACAGCAACTGTTCTTAGCCAAGGGAGTTGTGGATTAGGTGGATTAGGTGGAGGATTGCCACCTCCTCCCACAGGTACGTTTCCTGCCATTGGACTTCTTTTAGAGCTTGAGGAACTTCTTGAATTGGATGGTCTTGGACTATCAGGTGGTGATTCAGGAGGAGAAGGTGGTTGATCAAAACCGCCTTCTACAGTTAGTCTTCTTGCAGCGTTTGTTTGAGTATTTTTCCTTTGATGACTTTCCACCTGATGGTGGGGAGTGCTATCAGCTACTTCCAAATCTTGAGTAACTATGGTCAATTGCAGATTATGTTGTTGCTATCTAGGTAAACCATAGTCTATAGGAGATACACCAAGTTGATTAACGTATGCTCTCATAAGAATATGTTGTGATTATTCTAAAGTTTGAGTGCTTTGTTCGGGAGTAAATGGAGATGTGATAGGATCGCGTTCGAGGATGCTTCTAACAGTTTCTATAAACGGTGATCTACTAACGTCTGGAGGATGTTGACTAGTTGAAATTTTTTCATTAGTTTCACCTGCCATTACTCATTAACAGGCCCTCCTTCTAGCGCCATTTGTTGGCCTGATTTTCTGACCTAGGCCAACAAGGAGATTATGCCCACACAATCAGCTTAAAGCAGTGTCCGGCGTGTTTGGATTAGCAAAATATCGTAGGTTATGGTCCTGCTACCAGCTGAATTTTTCTCTTAAGGAGAAACTAAAATTCAGTAAAAATATATCCTAATGTTATTTTTGTCTAAATAAACCCTAAAAATTATTTTCAACTACCTAAGGTATCCTACAATTGCTTTCTTAAGGAAAGTCTTCGATTTTTGAAGAGTTTTTTTAAATATAAAAGACTATTAAAATTATTCTAAAAATTACAGAAATTTTATTTAACAACTGTTAAATGTAACTGTACTAGGATAATAATAACTGAACTATCTTAAATGTCCTATCTATCCTATCTCAGCTGAGAGCGAATTTGAGTATTATATTAATTATTAATTAATATTAGGATGAACAGGAGGATAAAGGGTAAGATCTAAACATCAATATTTAAACCTTCCTCATTAAATCATTCTGCTATAAAATAACTTATCAGAGAAACTGAAATAAAAAATTACTTTGAATTTTCTGAAATGTCTAATTAATTAATAACTAATAACCAACATTAGATATTTGAATAATAGATAATGTTCAGTATGAAATCATTGCCAAAATACAAACGATATTCTAACAGACATAAATATATATTCCTATATCTTGAATTTTCAGTATAAACATTGATAAATTCATTCATAAGAAATCCTAATTCAAATACAATGTTGTGTTGACAAAGTGAAATACTTATTAATAAACACAAGCATAACAAAGTATACTGTATTAATGTTAAAATAGAAGATCATATACTAAAATTTAAAGAGTATCCAAAACAATACCAATCACGATATCAACTTGGAGATTTCCAGTCACATCCCATTTCCAAAGATCAAACTTCAGCCAGGAACAAAACTAGTGTCAAAATAATATCTCGAGTATGTTTCTCTTCTGTCACTCGATCCCCTCTCCCATAAAAATTACAAGCTTATATAATACTACTAGTCTTTCGATTCAGTTTTCCCATAAATGCTATATGCAATACTATAGGATTCCTATTACTATCAAAGAGTATCGAATCTCTTTTCATTAGACACTTGTCACTAGAATATAACATTAAAAACAACTAGCCTGAAGCATTTGCTGGTTTAAAGGAACTGGCAAATGCATGGTTGTGTTGAAACTCCAATCTTCAATACACATCCACGTCTTCCAACTGAAATCCAGAATATTAGAAACGTCCTGAAACTGTACAGGATAGTGATGACATGCCCACCTGTTTTAAACAAACAAAAGCATCTTATTAAAAACCAATTAAAACAGGAATAACAAAAGAAACTATAATTCATATGTGTGCCTATAAAATTTGCTATTTTATAGGCATGCACAAAAAAAACTGTTATTACCTGTTGACAAAGAGACAAATCATGTAACCGAAAATGGAAATAATCATTAAGCTCTATTTTGCAAATCAACCACTCTTCTGGCTTCGGCTAGTTTGGCTTTAAGCTTGATGATCACTAGCTTTTGCTTTTCTACTTGTTCAAGCAAATGTTGATTTGTACATATCATTGATTTTTTTTCCCTTTTGTATTGGTTCTTTTTGATGTTCACTTCCTTCCACCTGTTGATCCAGCTTCATAATTCTTCTCTGAACGTCTTATTTTCCTCCTCCTTTAAATCTGCATTAGCTTGACATTGTTTAAGTTCATTTTTCAATTCTATAATCTTAGTCTCGTATACCCTGTACATAACTTGCTGAAGAGTTTATTCTTCATTGTCATGACACGAATCAGCTACCTGAGGAGGATCTGGATTATCTATGTTTTGACCAGATGATTGAAGACTCATAAAAGATGGCTCGGGATCCGAACTATAGGCGTCCATACATGATGGAGCAACTTCTGCCTTACCCGACTCTGTAATGTTTTAAACCAATTTTGCACTATTATCCTTTATAAGAGTGGGTTCATTTATATGAGTAGTTTCGGGAACCAATGATGGAACATCGTCCTCAATATGGACAATCAAAGGCTGAGTATCCTGTTGATTAGTCATAGGAACATAAGCTGTATGTGCATTATTCATGCTTCTAGTAACTCTCCTCGAATGAACAAACCCAAGATTTTTTGATTCCAAATCTCCTCTGTCACAACATACCTGTGCTAGTTGTTCTAGCTTATGCATAGACTCATTCCATGTTTATGAGGAGTATTTAGCTCAGAGAGATTTTTATAATCAACAGTGTTAACATCTTCATTTTTGGTTAACATGTCCTCTGTTTTTGCAGGAGTACTACAATGTTTATCAGATGGGGATTGGTTCAAGGTTGCTTCGGAGTAACAAGGAACTAGGTTCCCGACACCATCATCACTGATACCAACATTTATGGGTGGATTGGCTTCCTCAAGCCCTTTATCCTTTGATTCAGCCTCATGAACATTACTAACCTCGAGATTTATAGTAGCGTTTCGTTTCCTACGGGTCTTTGGGGAAGGGTTTGGCCAATATTGAGTTAGCCCCGGTTGACATTCAATTAAAAATTCATCCCACGATTTACCATTCAAAGACAGTTGATGCTGTATTATAATTTTGAATAAACCATGATGAAATAGACTTCTATCAGGATTATCGAAACTTTGAACCAAATGCGACATTTTTTTCAGACTTTACCATAGATAGAACAACAGATTAAGTTTACAGCCTTTTAATGCTAACAGTAGTTGTAGGTGATAATACTGTAGGTGAGAAAATCATCCATCACACGATACGTACCTGACAAAAATCTCATAGAAGGCTCGCCATTATGGCTTCAAGAACCTGACCGAAACCCCAATCTTCAGTTTTGCACTAGCTGGCAATGGCAACAGCAAGGACTAACACTTCTTTTTATTCACCTTACCACCTTTGAACCATCGCTCTCCATTTTGTGGGAGCTTTGTAGCCTCTGCGATTTTGTTTTCGTCAATGATAAACTGAAAATCCCCATTCTGTGCTATGTTTTCCTTCAAACTCAAAGCAAACAGTTTGGTCACCTCCGCGTTATGGCCATCAAAGCACCTAAAGAACTGACCCCATTCAACCTTTTCAAATAGCAGGGCAACCTTCTCATCTACTCCTACAAGCTCTGACCCTGAGATTTCAAAACGATTCAGTGGAGCCATGGCTTCCTCACTACTATCCTTATTACGAAATGGAATGAATGGAGTCGTGAAGAGGGAAGGGATAGGCACCCAGGTGAAAGACATGAGGCGAAATGTCAAATCATCACATGCGTCATGCCTAACAGAGACGAAGGCTCCAAATTTGGCCATTTCAATCGAATTTAGCGATGATGAACACTATAATCAGCGTTTTGCTATGATAAATGCATGACTAACCACGACTAAATGTAAATCTTAACCAATTCTACATATCATGGATTATCCTTTTCATGAATTGTAAATCGAGACATTGATTACACACAGTGGGCATGATGAGCTCGTACATTGTTACGAAATGGAATGGTTATCAACATTAAATCCTGCTGATACGATTCATTAATACATTCACAGCTGTCAGTTAATTGCAAGGTGTTAGCCAAATCTCCATGCCAACACAGCGATCCAAGTAACAGGTGTTATTTATTTGACATATGGGTCGTGTATCCTCGTAAACACTGTCAATTGATGGTCTCCTCCAAATTATATGTGAAAGGTGGTAGCATTTATTGATATGAAACATAGTGTCAAAACAGTAAATCCTAATGTTCTAACTAATGATCCAAATTGACATTTTAAGCCATGTATATACATAAAATCTCATAAATATAGTTTTTAAAACTTTGCAAAATCCCATCCATTAATATCCCAAATCGAATTTGATAGGATACTAAGCTATAAAACTATAACATATGAAGATTTCCAAATGATACTCATTTATTTGTTTTTTCACTAACTATATATACACAATTTTTACAAAATAATGATACGATATTAAGTTACATATGGAATGTGAACTTTTAGGTTTAATAAGCATTTTAATTTTAATAATTCACCTTTAGTTTTAGGATTTTAAGAACTTATAATATCTTATCAATAACCATCTTCAAACAAATTCGAAATGTGTTTTCGCTGATCCCCATTTAGCGTACTATCCCTTTAAGTTTCTTAAATCAACATATAATCAGATAGATTTAACTTAATGATAAAATTGATTATATAAAAATTTATGAAACTGACAGCTGCTAATTACCAAGTTTATGAAAATGTTTTCATCAACTTCTAATATGTCATTTGACTCTTCTACAATTTAGAGTACCTTCAGAATCGAAGATTTTGAAGGCACTTTTTATAATTTTTAATAGGTAAATCATAAAAGAGAGCTGATCCCCCTTCATCCTAATGGAAAAATGAAGGGGTTGTTGCTGACTGACAACACATACCAACTCCTTTCTGGGTTCATAGATCAAGGTGTATCCTAGGTGGGTTCACTGAAACGTTGGGTTGTTGCTGACTCTGTTTCCCAATACACACAAGGAACTAATTTCCTAGCTAGCACTAGCCCTATCCTTAAGCTTTTCTCCCTTTCCCTTTGCCAACGCTCATTGATAACTCAAGTCAACTATATTTCACTGAGTCTGTCTTCTTGGTACTAGACAGTCCCAACTCTGTTCTTACTCACCCTGTCACAGTCACGTTTCCCAAGACAGTGGTCATCTTCACCAGTTACTAGTACCTAAACCCTAGAGATATGGTTTCCATTCACTTTGCACCTTAAGTACCTTAAAAAGCCCCATTTGATCTGTTCTAGTGTCTAGGTCTGATCTCTCTTGTCGAGAGTAGATCCGGGTCTCCCACATTATTGTCTTGGACTAGGATAACATAAAGTGAATGCTGCCTTAATTGGTGTGACAACCATCCATTTTGGAGTCTAGGCAGTCGTGGTTCCACCCCTCAGTTGCTTTCCCCTCTACCATCCATCCTGGATCCACCTAACACAGGAAACTACAAGGTGGGTGATAACATTTTGGTGCTATTGCCGAGGAGGTAGAGGCCTACCTTGGTTCAACATACCTCACCTTTCCCTACAACATATCTTTCATTGGTGAATTACTTGTGTGGTTCACCTGGCGACTCCACCCCATGACTCCACTGAGGATCATACCCAACATATTAATCTTAAAGTTCTTAGAGCATACCATAAATCATAATGAATTTAGATGTATTTATGAGGCACATGAAGGAAGTAACCAATAACATGATTGAAAATACAAGACAAATAAATGAAAGGAATAGATGGAGGTCAGACTACGGGTATGAGGATGATCTCGAGCATGATTATGGGTATGAATCTGGTTATCACAATCTTTATGATACCCACCAACTTCCTCACCCATGCAAAAAAGATTTCCCAAACATCCAAAGTGGACCTGTAAGTCGACATGAACCTAGAAGTCAGTCCCAGTCAAATCCTTATAGCCAAGTAACCAGAGCTGTGAAGAAACAAGACAGACAGTCTCCTTTTGACTTTTTTGAAATACCGGGAGCACCTCATCCTATGCCAAACGATTACACTAGTGGGTTGCCCTAGTTTAGTTTAAATAATGATATATCTATTGAAAGTCATTTGGACATTCTTTGGGATTACATGCAATATAGAGGTGCAGACAATGAATATGTTTATATGTGAGCCTTAGGAGAATCCTTGCAAGGGGATGTTCAACTATGGTTTGATCATTTAGAACCAGGATCCGTCACTGGGTATGACATGTTCACAAATTTGTTAATTGATAGTTGGAGTAGGAACACTGATGATTTTTTAGAGTGTGAATCTAGCAATGATTATAATCAGTATATTGGCAATTTGCTTTCTCAATTGGATCATTCCTCTCCTGAAATGTTCCAAATTATGAGCGTGCCTGCAATCCATAAGAATGTTACAGAGTACTTTGAGGATAATATTTTAAAACCTTATGCTGAAATTAAGAGGGATATCAATCAAATCATACAAGAGACTCCGTTATTATTACCTGAAGCAGTCATAGAGCAAATCTTGGAATTAATCTGTGGAAGCGAACCTAATAATCAAGAAGCATCCATAGTTGAGCCTTCCATTTCTGATTCCATTAAAGAGCCTTTAGAAGACGAGCTCCATAGTCATTTCCTAATAGATGATAATTTGATTCAGTATCCAAACTATCTGAATCTATATTAAGACCTTGATCGTATCTCTGCAAAATAAGAAAAGGTTGAAATAAGTAAACCCAAACAGCAAAAACCATCACGTATGCATCAGTGTACGACTGTTCCCAGATTGGCCGCAACTGCTTCCTTCAACGTCAACTGTAGCAGATCTTATCAACCTTGTGGATTTGTATAACCTACAATGCCATCACGTTTCAACTTCTATGAATACTACATCGTGCTCCATTTGTGGTTGCCCTTCAAAAAGTGTATGGAGCCCCACATCTGGCCACTTGGTCCTTCCTTGCATTTAGGCTCATCCCGCATCTGTCCACTTAGTCCTTCCTTACATTCAAGCTCATCCTGCATCTTCCCACTTGGTCCTTCCTTGCCTTCATGCTCAACCCGCATCTACCCACTTGGTCCTTCCAGGATCATCTAGTGCCGCCTGAAGGACCTGGTGCCTTGTTCCTGCAGACTTAGTCAAGTGCGGTAGGAACTCTGGTCCCATTTGGATTCCTCAAGGTTGTTGGAGTCAGCACCTCAGACCGACTGGGAGAAACATAGCCAAGGATGTCTTTGCCAGAGACCTCTATCTCAGCCAAACTAACCCATGTACTCACAACTTGTTCATCAACCTCTGGTGGGAAAGCATTCTCACGCATAGGTTGCCTTGTATCTAAGGAGGTCTGCATTTCCCCTTCAACCACCACTACCTTACGCATCGAATCTTTCTTCAACAACCCAACCCAACTCTTTTGCAACTTCGCTCAGTGCAACGCTTCCTAACGGGGTTCAGAGAGATACTGGTTCTTAGCTTATAACACCAACTTTGACTGAGCTACCATCATGAATCACTCAAGTGCATCAGTATGACTGGATCCTTCATGCATGTGCTAAATACGCCATCAATTATGCCATCCCTCCATTAAAATTTTCTAGCATTAAATTATGACGTCAACCATGCCATCGATTTTTCCACCCTGCCTTTCGGATCTGCTATCATTAACTTATGACATCAGCCATGTCATCATTTCCTTCTTTGATATGACATCCGGTCACCGTCATGGAGTCTCCCATATATTGCGAGCCATTCTATATATCTTGGGTAACCCCATCCCTTTGTCATGTCGCGGCCTGATTTTCATAGCATAGACTCCTGCAGATGCACCATCTTTGCATATCGCACAACCTTGGTCCAATGGAACACCTTGTTGCATCCCTCTTCCCTTATTAGAGCCTCCTGCTGACGCACAACCTGTTGTTGGTCGCACCCACTTGCTTCGGCGCAACCATTTGCCATGGCTAACTGGATATTTGTTGTTGAATCACCTACCCTTTAGCCTAATATGACCCCCCTTTGTGGGCCCACTATACCTTTTGCTACCTATCTCTAGCTGCTCTCTCGTTGTTGTTTTTTCACATAGTGCGCCCTTCTGCCCCTGTTTTATAGGGCTTCAAACAGATACCATTTACAAGCTTCAACAACACTGCTCCATCTAACTGCTGCAACTAAACTACACCCCTAGAAATAATTGAATGAACAAGATACAGGCCTAACCAGTGCATTTGTAACTTACTTGGATGCTTTATGAACTTGCTGTCGTATAACAGCACCAAATCTCCTTGGGAAAATTGTTTATTTTTAATGTGGCGATAATGCCACGCCTTCTGTCGATCCTTCTCAACGCACTGCTGGAAGCCCGTGATGAAGCGATTCTCTTCCAGTTGAAGTAGTTGCATTGCTCACTCCTCAAGTGCCTCTTTATTTCCCATACCAGTCGCTGTGGTGATGCATAGACTAGGAACAATGCACTCCATAGGCATAACTGGATTTTTCCCATATACCAGTTTCAATGGTGTCTACCCTGTGAGCCGATTGCAAGTGGTGCGATATGCCCATAATACCGCAGGGATCTGTAAATCCCATTCATCCCATTTAGCATTACATACCTTTGTCAGCGTGGTTTCCAAGATTTTGTTGAAGGCCTCTACAGTTCCATTTTCCTGTGGATGATATGGGGTGCTTCTCTTATGGTGCACCTGCAACTCCTCTGTCTGTGTTTTTATTGTGCAGTTGATAAAGTGGCTATCGTGGTCACTCATCAATACCTTAGGGCATCCGAACTGCGCCACAATGTTTTCAAAGATGAACTTTGTTGCTGTTGTAGCGGTGCAATCCACAACTGGTGCGACCTCTGCCCACCTTATCAGATAGTCAGTTGCTGTGATGATGTAGCACGCATCGGTTCAATTCCCTAGCTGATTGATTGGATCCACAAAGTCCACAGCCCATTTATCAAAAGGTTGTAGATTTACCTGTGGTACAAGCGGCATCTTATCTCTCCGTGATGGTTTCCCGACATGTTGACAGGTGTCGCAGTTTCGTACTTGATCTGTAGCATCATTATGCAATGTAGGCCACCATAGCCCAGTGCGCAGTACCTTATGTGTGGCATCCCTTCCTCCATAATGTCCACCTACAACTCCTGCATGGGATTCTTCAAGAATTTTCCATTGTTCATGAGGTAGAATGCATCGGTGCAGGATCTCATCAAGTCCAAGCTTGTATAATTGTCCCGTGATCAGCTGGAAGTCCGAAGCCTTTACTACCAATTGCTTCTTTTGACTGGGTGTCATCTCCTCTGGTGCAACTTCAGTTACCAATAAGTAAATTATCAATGCATAATGATCATCTATGATATCAACTTAAAATAGTTGTGCATCTGAAAATCCATCATCAATATTAGTGGGATCTTCATTGATCTCAATGCGGGACAGATGATCAGGACCAGCATTTAAGTGTCCTAGTTTCACAATTATTTCAAAGTCAAATTCCTGAAAGAGAAGTATCCAGCGACATATCTCCTCCCCCAACACAGACTTACTGACTAGATACTTCAAAGCCGAATGGTTAGTGAATATTTTGAAGGGACCGCCCAAGAGATAATGCCCTAATTTTTGCAGTGCATATACCATCACCAACCCCTCTCTTTCTGTGGTCGTGTAATTCTTCTCTGCAAAGGATAAATTTTTTCTAGAAAAGGTGATCAGATGATCCAGATCTCCTTCTCCTGGTTGCGCGAGTACCACTCCCAACACAACGGATGAGGCATCGACATGGACATGAAAAACCTTGGTCCAATCGGGGAACACAAGTATGGGTGCTGAAGCCATATTGGCCTTCAATATATCAAAGCTATTTCGACATTCCTGGAACTATATGAATGTGGTATCATTCTTTAAAAATTTCTCCATGGGTTTGGTAATCCCAGCATAACCGCAGATAAACTTGCAATAGTACCCAGTATGCCCTAGTGTCACGTGAAGCATATTCATATTTGTAGGTAGCGGCAGGTCCAAAATGAGCACAATATTCGAGGGATCAACGAAAATCCCCTGCTTACAAACGATATGACCCAATAGTATCCCAAATGGTGCACATAAAATGCACTTCTTTGAGTTCAATGCATGAAGCGTAGGTTTTCCAAGTGATCCTTGATCAATCCGTAGACCGTCCAGTCATCCATATATACTTGCAGGAATTTCTGAATAAAATATTTAAATGCAGCGAAAACAACCCAGGAGAATACCACAGGCGCATTCTTCCGCCCGAAGGGCATTACTGTGTTCTAAAAGCAACCCCTGGTTCGGTGACAAATGTGGTTTTGTGGCGGTCTTCCTTTGCAATTCTGATTTGGTGATACCCAGAAAATCCATTTGTGAAGGAATACATTTCTTGACCACCTACTCCCTCAAGAACCTCATCCGTAAATGACGTCGGAAAGGGATCATGCATGCAAGCACCATTCATCCTCCTAAGATTAACACAGATTTGGATTTCCCCAGTATTTTTGTCTTGAACCACCATAGGACTTATCCATTCTGATTCTTCAACTTGCTCGATAATCCCTACATCTAGCATCCAATCAAGTTCATCCTTGACCCTTTCTTTATATCGTGGATTCAAGCGGTATGGCCTCTGTCGCACTGGTTTTGCATTTGGTTTTAACAGGATCTTCATTTCCCCTAGGTCACCCAATATCCCCTTCATTTCTGAAAATTTCATCAGGAACAAATCTTGAAACTGATGTAAGAGATCTATGATCTTTGCCATAGTCTCCTCGTCCCAGTAGTCCCCAATATTGGCAAATTTCGAATTCTCCTTCATCCCAATATTAACTTTCCCAATCTTCAGCAGTTGAGTCATGGGATCTGTCGGCACATCCGGTGTTGCGACATATTGAATTCCTTCAGTGTATGGAATATTAATGTTCTGCAACTCATCGTCATCTTCCAACTCGCCAGAGAGGTTGTAGAATTCCATCATTGATTGCAGGTGGCAATGCGCATGTGGGACCACAAGATATGCGACTGGGACAACTTTCAAGAATACATCTCGAATGATCTGTAGCGCATTGTTAAATTCTACATTAGCATCTGTAAAGCCAAAGGTATGCGCAAAGCAAATAGTCATCTCCTCCCAGGTGGTAATTTCTCTGCGTAGCTCGACCGATATGTACCAAGACCATGGCATTTCATCCAATGTGTGAATAAATGCATGGATCCACTCATCATTGGTTCACGATGCCCACAACGTCTGGCATTCCCTTAGATGACTACAAGGGATATCATGTCCATCATACCTCCCAGTGTGATATACCTCCATATCGATGAAGAGCACAGTCATCAATCATTGACATTATGCCCATTCATGAATGGTTGCCTTATGAACCACCCACTAGCATGCTGGAGTGTCCTTCAATGCTTCTCCTTATTCCAACAAGTGCTGAGGCTTAGATACCTTTGCTTCAAACTCCTCGAGGAACCCAGATAGTTCTGGTAGTCCTTTGCATGTCAGCAACTCAATGATTTCAATCTCGACATGGCGTAGCATCTGCATGATTAGCCCACACTCTCATGACTTCCTCTTTGACTGGTAGAATTGTAAACATGATCCCATCCTCTCACGACTTCATCTTTGACTGGTTCAATATAGTGCCTTCCTTCATTTGGATCCATCGAGGCAATGACTCGGATATCCTGGTTCTCAAATGTCATCAACCGCTTCTTAAAATTTATCACAACCATGATGTCATTTTCCCATCCAATCCCTAGCAGTGCGGGATAGGAGCCTCCTCCATCAACGACTTCAATTACATCAAAATCAGCACGATTCCTCATACCTTTGACATCTACAACCAAATTCAACACACGGTCGATTCGTTGAACTTTGGCCTGATTAGCCAATCTCAGCTGCACTGGGACCAACCAAGCTTCGGCTCCCCCATCTTCTACCACATCTATTTCATTAGGATGTTCACATCTAACCCAAGATACATAATAATTGAATCAACTTCACAGTCCCCAATCTGGATGTTCATCCGCATTTCTTTACCCGTCTTTTTCTTCTATAAAGAATTTACTGCAGAATCCAACAACTCTCTATCCGGCTGGTGCAGCAAATTCTCGATCTCAACCAGAGCATCGAAATCTTCTTCCAGGGATAAACAAATCTCAAATAAATTTTGTAATGTACCATACTACCATGATGGTCCAACTTCTAACGAATAATCAAAAGAAGAAGGCATGCCAAAAATAGGTGTCTTACCAGGCTTTCTTCCAAGCGCCTCGCGAGCTTCAAAAAAAGTATCTCTCTCAGTCGCAATATCAAAATGTGCTTTCTTGTTGCCAGCCAATCTCACTTGTGGTCACGGTCCATATTCTCCAGTCATCGCGCCTCCTCGAGTAAAAATCCTGATATCAACATCCTCTATCCGCGGTTCCGCTAAAATGGTCGCAATCGTCGATCATTGATTTTGGTTTTGCGGCAAAGTCTGATTCGCTGGTGGATTCTGGCTCACCAGTGGGTTCATAGGCTGATTGATATTCTGATTTTGTACTGGAATTTGGGGCTACCCTTGATTCTGTATTTTTTTTTGTTTTTGTATTTGATTCTGGAACTGATTCTGATTTTGTAATAGCAAAACATTGTCGGCCTTCCATCACGCAATCAATTGAGGACAATTTTCAATAGTATGATCATTCACTGCGCAATACACACATTGCAAATGGGGACAATCTCTCTGATAGTGTCCAAATGCCCCATAGTTGTAACACTATATTGATGCATGACCTCATCTTCCTCCACGGTCGAAACCTCCTCTTCCTCTGAATCCAAATCCTCCATGGTATCCTCCTTGCTACTGATATTGTCCTTGAGCTACCTGTTGTTGATATTGGGGTTGTACCATTTGTTGTTGTGGGGGATTCGGCTGCTGCTAAACATAGTGTGCTACTTGGACATACTTCTGCTATGGTGGAGCCATTGGGTTTTGAGTGTACTATGGTCTCGACGCAAACTACGACTACGGTGCATCCTGTGTATGTGGTTGTGACAGAATAAGCTGCATCTATGGTGGCGGTGTGTACTGGACTTGAGGTGGTGGTTGTATCAACTGTTTCTGCTGCACCATGCAAGGAACTTCACCTTTCACTAAATATGCATCCTAGTTCCTCTCTTGAAGCAGATCATAGGCTCGACATTCCTTATCCTCCTTCCCCACTGAGCGATAGAAGGTGCAATATAATCTTGCTGGCTTCATAACCATTTTATGCATGTAGGTACAATCTTCATGTTGGTGCCCATATACATGACGTATGCAACACCACGACACACTACCACAACTTAACAGGTTCGTCGCTCTTGAGAGTAGATAATTATAAAAAGAAGGACAAGTATCTTTCGTGTGTCCATCCATGTGACATCGAGTACACTACAAGTCATCATGTTCATCTTTTTCCTTCTTGATATCCTGCAATTGAATTGTCAGGTTTGCCAGTTGTTCCTAGATTTGGTTCATGCCGATAGCAGTTTCTCCAATAGGTGAAGCTTTTAGCTTCATCGCAATTTCTAGAGCCTCACTCTGCATCACGATCATTTGCTGCATTATTGGGTGTTGATATGAGGGACCGGTGCCACAATGAACCATTATTTATGTTGGACGTCACTCATATCAAATTTGAACCGTGCCATCAGATTCTTAAACCTTTAATCAAAGTCCCAAACCGTCTTGTTATAGAATTGCTTCATTTCCTTCAACTCTGTAATGTACTGTGCTTCAGATTTTTGTTTCTTGAATTCTTCAAGCAGTCCCTTCCGAATCTCATCCAAAGTCTTTTCCGCGGTCCCTTGCGGGACCTGTATGAATCTCATGTACCAATCAAGCACACGACCCTGGAGGGTGGTCGCTAACTGGACTTTCTTTACATCCTCGTCAGTAATTGTTCAGGTACATAGGGTACTCCCAACAGACCGAACACCTTGAGCAACCGCTTCACACAAATAGATCACAGATCAACACACCGATGTTTGTCACATGGTTAAAACCCTCGAGAGGGAAACAGTCCATGACCCCAGCCAAATAGCTACTTGGAGCAATTGATTATGCAAAAGAGATAAAGTTACATATGAGCTTCTCATAATTGATCAACTAGCCAAGGACCCTCTATGCTCTTTAAATAGAGATCATAGACCAATCGGGTGTTAAGCCATGGATCAATGGTAGGTATGATCTAAGAGAAGTTGAACCATAAGATCACTCTATGTCTAGAACATATCGTGATCATTGGATTAGAATATTTACAAATGCATACTAATGCATACTAGAGAAACACACTTTTACCTAATGGATATATTACACAAGTTGATCTTAACTAACTCCTAAGTGTCTAAATGTCCTAACATCCCCCCTTAAGAACAACTTGGGATAGGATTGAAGGATTTACAAAAGTGACACTATTAGGAGAAGGAAGGAGGCATTAGAGCCTATCCCCCCTTAAGGACACATTCCTGAACTTCTAACATAGACCAAAGTTTAGAAAAATTTGCTTCTGTAAGAGACTTGGTGAAGATGTCTGCAACTTGATCATCGGTAGGGAAAAAGAGAACTTCAATAACACTATCATGAATAAGATTTCTGATAAATTGCATGTGTAGCTCAATGTGTTTGTTGCGCTGATGTAGAACTGGATCTTTGGAAAGCTTGATGGCACTTTGATTGTCACACCAAAGTGGAGTAGGCTGCTGCTGCTCGAATCCAAACTCTGAAAGGATCTGTCGAAGCCATAAAGCTTCCTGACTAGCATTAACTGTGGCTCGATATTCTGCTTCTGCTTAAGAAAGAGCAAAAGCTTGTTGTTTCTTACAAGCCCAAGTGATAGGTTCAGATCCCAGACTGAAAACATAACCTGCAGTAGAATTTCAATCATCAGGATCGTCAATCCAATCTGAATCAATGAAACCAACCAACAAAGGTTTCCCCCCTGTACTATAATGAATCCCAAATGGAATTGTACCTCGAATATATCGAAGTATTTTTTTTGCTACTTTCCAGTGACTTTCATGAGGAGGTTGCATATAACGGGCAACATGACCAACGGCAAAGGAAAGGTCAGGAGGGGAATGAGTCAAGTATAAAAGACTACCAACAAGCTGACAATATAAGGGGGCATCTACTTCAGGGGAAGTGCAAGTGGCAGAAAGTTTGACTCCAGACTGGAAGGGAGAAGGGGCTGGTTTACAATATTCCATGTGGAAGCGACGAAGAAGGTCACAAGCATACTTAGACTGGGAAAGAAAGATTCCTTCTTTGGTTTGCAAGACTTGGAGACCAAGAAAATAATGCAAATGTCCTAAGTTTGACATTTCAAAATTTTTCTTAAGACTGGATTTCACATGGGTTATAAGTTTAGGGTCACTACCAATAAGGATAAGATCATCAACATAAAGAACAAGTATGATGAGATGGTTTCCTACTTTGTTGGTATAGACATTGGGGTCAAAATGACATCTAGAAAAACCAGTGTCAAGGAGAAAGTTATCCATTTTGGCATACCAGGCTTGAGGAGCTTGGTTAAGGCCATATAAGGATTTCTTAAGGAGACAAACAAGGCTAGAGTTATTCTGAACATATCCAGGAGGTTGTTCCATGTAAATTTCCTCATTTAAATCACCATGTAAGAAGGCAGACTTGTCATCCATTTGATGGGCTTCCAAGTTATGTAAGGCCGCCAGGGAAAGAACAAGGCGAATGGAGTTCATTTTTGCTACAGGGGCAAAGGTTTCATTGTATTCAATCCCTTCTACTTGGGAAAAACTTTTAGCAACTAACCTTGCCTTAAGTCTTTCAACACTTCCATCTAATGCATGCTTAGTTCTGTAGACCCATTTACATCTGACAAGTTTTCTTCCTTTTGGAAGAGGAACAAGATCCCAAGTATCATTCGCCAATAAGGAACGGTATTCTTCATCCATAGCTGCATCCCAATGCGGATTTTCTGAAGCTTCTGCAAAAGTTTCTGGATCATGATTCTTGGAAACTTGAGCCAAAAGAGAAGAGGCTCGCTGAAACTGAGAATGTGTTCGATGTTGATCTCTAGGATCACCGACAAGATCACTAGCTTCTTCACATGTTGAAAGAACCCATCGAGGAAGTATTGGTGCTCATGCAATTTGAGAACATGAACAGGCGTAGGTGGATTTTCATCTCACTGTCATCATCAGAAACTGGAGTTGGAAACCTATCAAGGAAGCTGGAAGAAGAAGAAGAAGAAGGCACAATCATCGAATCAGGTTCGCAGGCCAAAGATGGCACACCCGCCAAGTTAGGCTCACGGGCTAAGAGATTTTCATCAAATTTAACATCTCTTCTAATGATTATATCATGAGAATGTGGTTGAAGAAGTCTATAACCTTTTACATCTTCAGAATATCCAACA
>LPNX010627912.1:139162-171934 GCA_001517045.1 Pseudotsuga menziesii
TCGGCTGCAATGCTTTCCGTTTTTCATCCGGAATGTGAGCCCATGCTTCACAACCAAACACATGAAAGTGACTTACATCTGGTTTAATTTTACTCCATGCTTCTTTCGGTGTTATACCTTGTAAAACGTTATTGGGTGTGCGATTAACTATGTAATTTGCAAAATTTATGGCCTTAGCCCAATATTGAAGACTTAATCCCTTATATTGGATCATACAGTTAGCCATTTCTTTTAAAGTACGGTTCTTCCAATCAGCTACACCATTTTGTTGTGGTGTATATGGAACAGTGTGTTGTTTTTGGATTCCTTGTTCAGTGCAAAAAGTAGTAAACTTGTTGTTAACATATTCTCCTCCATTGTCAGATCTTAACTTAATAATTTGATGACTAGATAGTTTTTCAACAAGGGCCTTGTAGGCCAAGAACATGTTAAATACTTCACTCTTAATTTTTAGGAAGTAAACCCAAGTGCGTTCTAGAGTAGTCATCAATAAAAGTTAAGAAATATTTGAAACTAGAAAAGGAAGCAAATGGAAGAGGACCACACAAGTCACTATGCACAAGCTCCAAGGGAACTGAGGCATGCCAAGAGGCACGTTTGTCAAAACTGTCCTGATGATGTTTTCCAAGTACACAACTGGAACAAAAACCATCCTTGCAAGATGCCATCGGAAGACCAGTCACCATATTGTCTTTACATAGTTGTTGCAATGAGCGATAATTTAAGGGACCAAATTGCTCATGCCAAAGTTTGCTTAAGTTATCACTATGAGCAACAAAAACTGAAGGAAAACGTGATGACCCAAAGTTGTTAAACTTGTACAACCTGGTAATATCATCAACAGTTCCAGTAGCAAGGACATTTTGAGGATTTTTAAAATCCTTGATTACAACTTGGTGAGGTGTAAACGTCACAGTTTTACCTTCACCCGAATGAGTAATTTGATAGACTGATAACAAATTGCAGGAAATTTTTGGAACATATAGTACATCACTGAAATGACCATTTTCTACTGGAACTATTCCAGATCCTACAACACCTAGAAATCTATCATCACCAACAAATATGTGTCTGGTGTTACATTCATGCATAGTAGAAAAGATGGCTTTATCCTTAGCCATATGATAAGATGCTCCAGAATCAATGAGTCGTTCAATTGAAGTAGAAGAAGAAGATGTAGTATAAGAGTAACCAGAAGCACAAAGTGCATGTCCATGAGAGGTAGATTCTGAAGATGAATCTAGGCTGATGTGGTGCTTCTTCATTGCTACTGCCAAGGCTTCCCTCTTCTTAAAACACTTAGATTCATCATGATTGTATTTCCCACAAAAATTGCAATGATGCTCAGTCTTCTTTCCTTTTGGCTTGGATCCTTTGTCATTTTTTAAAGAAGGAGCTGACTGAAAGGGTCTGGGACCCTTGTTGTTTGGCTTATTATTGCGAAAATTTTGTTTCTTGGGAGGCTTAGACTTTTCTTTCTGTTGGGATGATAAGGATTTCCCAGATGTATTTGCATTGTTAATTATTCCAAGATGAATGAGCTTATCTTTCTCTCTAATTAATGAATCACAAAAGGATTCAAGGCTAGGCTCTTGATAGCTAGCTACAGTCAAGGATTCTTTCATGGAGTAGAATGTAGATACAAAAACAGAATATGCATGTCCAAGTTTTGAAAGAATATGATAAATACATTGTTTGTCTTCTTTCTTAATCTTGCATTCTGCACATAATAGTCTAAGAGTTTTATACTTAGATAAATAGTCTTGAATGCATGAAAAATCATTTGGATTCAAGGAAAGCAACTCATTCTCAAGTTGATGACCCCAAATTTCATTGTGTTTACCAAACACAGATTTCAACTTTTCCCAAGCGAGATTAGGTTCATTAATTCTAGATATGTGGAATCGCAAATTAGTAGAGATTGACATCCCAATCAATCCACGAGCTTCATCACATCTATTTTTCCATTTAATTTTCTTATCATCATCGGTGGGTTCTATTTCTTTCCTTGAGGTTATCCTGAAAAGTCCCCTACTTCGCAAAACATCCTCCATATGAGATTTCCATGAGAAATAGTTAGAACTTGTAAGTATAATATCACAAGGGTCAGACATACTATAAAATAATGGATGAAAGAATAGAAACTAACTATCTGGATGCAAAGAGCTCAAAAAAATATGCGGTGTTAAAAAAAATGGCACTTAAAACTGATTCTGGATGATGAAGTTATGCTTAATCAAAGAAAATGTTGAAGATGTCCCCAATAGTGACGTGGCAGATATTAATTGGACCAACTAAAAAAAAGAAGCCCCCTCTTCCCAAGATCAACCTTTGACAATCATTTTTACAATAAAGTTGCTTTGAAGTGAATCACTTTTGTAGAATAAGTGATGTTCACTTTTACAATAATGCGATTTTTAAATAGTGCGGCAATAAATTAAAGGACTTAAGTGACTCACTGACCCTGTCTAAATATCCTAACAATAATCTATCTGGAAGTCCAGACTACCTAACATAAGAACCAATATTGTTCCAGGTCATCAGTGCGATTTCCATGGAACATAGGTAGCTTCATATTGTCTCCTTCCATCTTAGACCTTCTTCATGTAGACGTTTTTTTACTACTAGATGTCGCTTGGCATGTCGAAAATGTCGACGTAGATTGTGTATATTTTCCTAATGGTGGAGTAGTGCGCAGACGTGTGGATATGTTGCTACCGGGGTTTGACTGTGTTGCCAACCTAGGCGTAGCCCGGGTCTTCTTGTCCTCTTCATCACTGTAGGGACGCTTCATCCTGTGTGGTTTTCCTTCATAGTCTTGCATTCCTATCGCAGCAGGATCCCCTATCCTTTGCCTCTTCTCTACTCAGAACCTTTCTCCTCCCCTTGTAAAACCACTCCCTTCCTCGGCTACCCTCATAGTCTCTTTGAAACTTACACCCATCTACCCGTTATATTTCCATTCATTTCCCCCCTTCTATCGTGGTGTTCACAGCCTCCGCACACTAGAGTCTTACTACTCAAGGTGCATCTTTAGTATGCCCTTTTCACAAACAAGCATCTTGATTGACAATTACAAAGACATCAAGAACCTACCTCGTGGTACGTTGAAAAATTCTTGTTCTGCTTCATTGTAGGACTTATTGGTATCAACTGCGAACTTAGTAATGTATCCTTCCAGAATATTGTCCAACCAAAATTCAACAGCCCACGACACCTTATTGCCAGTTTCTTGGAGTTCTTGAATTATCTCGGGGGTCCAGGATGTCAACTCTCCTCCCTAGAAGTTGCACCTTTTGTAGGTGAATCACACCAACCACTCATAGAGTATGACAGGAAACTCACAGAAAAACCATTTGTGAGGACCATCGTGAATGTATCTCACCAACCATGCGTCTGTTGTCAACTTTGGATTCTGATTCTCGGCTCCAGCGAACTCTTGTAGTATTAGGTCAAACCAATCTTGGATCTCTAGTTTCGTCGGATGCCACAACATATCCTCCTCTTCAGTCACAACGAGGTCCCGTCAACAGAACCATTTGTTGGTGAAAACCCACCAACAAAACCTCGTCGACAGGGGTCCCCACTCTGTCGAAGCCCATCCAGCGCGAGATCCCTGAGCACTGGCCCAGATAGGTTTTACCCTACCCAGCAACACCTGCAGAGCGGATGAAGTCTCACCCAAGATGTTTGAGGGAGAGCTGTCAGAACCACGTTTTCGGCAGTAAGGAGGAGGATCGGGGCATCAGAGATTTATCAGCTTAACTATCAGATCTAGAAGAACCATTTATCAGATATTGTAGGATTCATCACAGATCTATCTTTTCTATCACATATCTAACAGATTGCATCATTCAACTATTCATCGTAGCAGTATGGCATTCATCATTCATACAATAGAAAAGACATGAAAAGACATCGCAGTAGTATTGCATTCCTCATAAAACAGAGCCATCGCAGCAAATAAAGACAGGAAAAGTCATAGCAGCATATGCAAGAGGAATAAGGACAACAGTTATTGAGCTCAATATCCTTCGTATCATATTACTAATAGATCCAAAACAACAGTATTCTTTCTCCACAGCAAGAGAAAGATCAATCTACATATAGTCACGCATAAATCACCAAAACGCTTAATCTCTAACTTCAGTCTCATCTCATGCACATCTCATACACCTCTTCATTATGTCTTTACAATTGCAATTGTAATCTATATATAGGCTTGTGCCTTTACATTCAAGTTCCACTTCTAACTAGCTTCTAACTGATTTAACCACTAATGACCTATATCCACAAAATATGGTCAACCAATACAAAAATGTGCATAAAATATTCAAAAGTGGTTTATTTTCTGCCCGTTGCGCTCCCTTTGACTTGCGTGGTGTCATGTGAGCTTGCGCAACTCACTTACCCAAACCCCTTCCAACAAAACCTAGTACCAAAGTTTTGATTCAAATTTCGCTTCTTTTCAGACTCGTTAAATCCCTTCATTGTGAAAAGAAACCATAATGGAGTCTTTTTTAATCTCTTTTCAGACTCCTTAAATGTGAAAAGATTGTTGAGTGAACATGTCTTCTTCATGCTCATAAAATTATTTGAATATTCGTCTTTCCGACGGTAGTTTATCTCTTTTTCGGTTCGGATTGACTAATTACGAAAAATGAATAATCTAGTTGGTTTTAGCTAGAAGAGTTCTCTTGGGCATTATTTTATACCTTTTTAGGCCCTAGGGACTAAATCATATGAAAAAAGGACCTTTTGGAGTCTTCTTCTATTTTCGTTGAGACTCTCTAAACATAAATGATACCGAGTTAACTTTCAATGGACTCGTTAAATTAAACACTAAGACACCCTTCTTTTGGGAACGAACCCCTCATTTCTCGGGTTCGTCAAACATATGAGAATAGACTTACCTTAGGATAAGCTACAACGAGTGTTTGTTACCTTCTTTGAACTTGTAAAAATGAAAAGAGGCACTCATCAATCATGATGGGGAAATTAAGGGAAGGGAACTATATTTAATTTGCAATAATGGAAGTTATTAGTCACCTTTGAACATAGCACTTGTCTGCATTTCATTCAGTCAATTGGGTACTTGCTTCCAATTCAATCCATTTTCATGAGTCATGTCACTCCTTTGAGTCTTTCAAAGAATGCATCATCCACTGTTGCATTATGTTTTGGTATTTGCCTAGTCAAGTCAATGCTGCCAAGTCTTCGGTCGTGCCGCCCGATGTTCAAAGGGAAGTCATATTGAGATTTTACATCTACAGTTAAGATTTTGTGTTAGTTACGTTTGAGTCAATCCCATGGTTACATCATACTCAAAATTCTAGAACTTTGTTCGAAGTTTCGTGTCGTTGATGTGGGATTCATCATGGCCCTCCTTCAACGAGATTATTCCCGTTGACTTCAACTCGTCATGCAAGAATTAGTCTTAGAAATAAACAACAAGTACCTTGAGATATGTATGAATCAATGACATATCATCTCACTTTCGACATAGTTTTACATCATTGACCTTTGATCGAAAGATTCAACTGAGTGTTCGACATCAAATCATCTATTCACAGTTAGGAGATTGTACAAAGGTACCTTGGGAATCATTGACATCAATGGTGATCTCCCTCGCACTTGTTAACGGTTCTCATCATTGACCAATAATAAAGTGGTTTCTACCATCTTCAACATCAAGACCTTGTAATCACATGGATAGAATTGTACTTTTTCAAAGACGATACAAAGACCCTGGGTATATATTAAGTGCTCATTGCTTTTGCCAGGTTACGATGGAGTATTTTGTATGAGTCCTAGCATGGATCCACATTTGTATGGTCATGTTTGTGCTCAATTTGCGTCCATATGACATAGATCTACATTGTATGCCTGGTGGCTATGTCCAAGTTTGAGTCTTATTTGCATGGATCTATGTTGTATTCTAGTAGCCATGATTATTCATCCCTTGCATGGATCTTCCTTGTGTTGGTATGCAGCCATGATGAGCAGTCATTTGGATATGAGTCAAAAGTGTTGATGTATTGCAGAAGCCAAGTTGATGATAATCTCCAATAAAACGATTTCTTTCCTCGAAGTCATAACTTGTTCTTACAAAGCTCTCATCTATTGTATCCCTCTAGCCTCATGCTTTTGGGGCAATTCTGTTACACACAATTTTTGTCACCATCATGTACCGAGAACCAAAACAATAGAATTTGCCTCAATTCCTCAAGTGGTGAAGTTAGACACTGTCCAGTACTCATATTTTCATACCTAAGTCCACCACCGTCTTTTCCCTTTATGCAATGAGCATTATCCTCATCAGTAACGCCTCATGTCAGTTGACAATGAGCAATGCCACCACCTAAACCCTTTGAGCAATAAGCGTTGCCACCCTGGTAATGCTATGTCTCCATATCAAAAGAGCGGTGCTCAAGTTTTAAAAGGAAAAAGAGAATATTCACAAAGCTTCTCGAAGATCATCCTCATGGTACCCTCATCCCTACTCTTGTGGACCACCTGGACTTGAGATCCCCCTTAGTAGGATCTCCCTTCCATCTCATCCAGCATTTTCTCAACCATCCCTATCCTCCCAAGGGCTATAAATATTGGCTCACCCCTCATGGGTTGGAGAAGGAAAGTTATGTTGTTGCACCTAAGTTCTGGCCAAATCTAGGGTGAGCATAGAGAGGACAAGTTGGAGCTTTGAGGACAAGACTTGGCATGTGAGGAGGCATCACACCACTAAGGCACAATGGTTGTAATATCTCTTGTTTTATGTTAATGCAATGATGGTTCCTTTTCCATAAAATGTATTTTGTTATGATCACTCATTTTGTTATCAGATTCCTTAGTCACTGATATAGAGTTGTAGATCATTTTTTGGTACTTTTGATCTTGTTTGTTGTTTGATGTGTTTATTGCAGGTATATATGTGGAGATCTAGAACCATAGAAGGCTAATACATCAAATTTCATGATAGGTAAAAGACTCATTCCAGACATCTATCAATTCTAGGAAAAGTGCTTATTGTTGTTATCACTCATTTGTTCTAGCTGTGAAGGATTCAAGCTAAAGAAATAGCTCATGTCCCCAGGAGGTGAGAATTTCCAGCAACAAGGTTAGTAAAATTGAAAGAAGCAAAGTTTTGTATTATGAATAAGTATTTGAATTGGAAAGAACCTGGATTGATTTTGTTGAATTGTTTGCTAGAGAATGAAACTAAACAAACCATGAAGGAGTTTCATCAAGGTGTTTGTCGAGGAAATCATTCTTGGAAGATCACTGCAAATAAGATATTGAGGGTTGGTTTCTATTGGCCTTCCATGTTTTCTGATATTTATAAGGAGATCACCACCTATCATCAATGCCATATATTTGATGGGAAAAGAAATCTGATACCTTTTCCACTCAATGCCATTTTAGTTGAGGAACCCTTTCAACAGCAGGGCTTAGATTTCATTGGAGAGATTAACCCAAAATCTTATGGCCAACATAAGTGGATCTTAACTGCAACTAATTATTTTACAAAATGGATTGAGGCTATACCAAATAGGAGGGATATTGATGCTATCATTATGGAATTTTCGGAAAACAACATTTTGTCAAGGCTTGGGTATATTAGAAGGATTGTAGTTGATAATGCACCTTCTTTTAAGTCAAAGAAGATGGTTAGTTTTTGTCATAAATATCATATTAGTTTGAATCACTCCATTGCATACTATCTGTAGGAAAATGGGCTTGCACAATCCTCTAACAAGAGCTTAGTGAGAATAATCAAAAGGCTGTTGGAGGAAAAAAAGAGAGCTTGGCATACAAAATTAAAGTATGCTTTATGGATAGATAAGATAAGAACTAAAAGAGCCATTGGTCTGTCACCTTTCCAACTGGTATATGGTGTTGAGGTGGTTTATCCAGCTTTATTAGGTTTTCCAGTCATGAAGTTACTACAAAAATAAGAAAAGGAGCCAAACCATATGCAGAGAAGGATCAATCAGATTATTGAGTTAAATGAAGTAAGAGACATGGCTTATGACAAGGTGCATATACATCAAGAGAATATGGAAAAGACATTTGATAGGAAAGTGAAAGAATAGAAATTTTAGGTCAATGACCTGGTTTTAAAGTGGGATGCACCTAGAGAAGATAAACATGGAAAACTTGATCACATGTGGAAAGGCCCATATATCATTGCAGATTTCAGAGGAGATAATTCATTAATTTTGCAACATCAAGATGTGGTTCAGCTAAAAGGGTGCCTTGCAAATGGAACGTTTTTGAAACATTACTTGTCCTAAGGTGGAAAGTAAATTTCTGTCTTTTAGTTGACATATTTATTTAATTTGAAAAAATCAGTACAGATGGTGAGCTAAAAGATTTGAATCCTGGAGAGAAGGCCCTAAGATCTTGAGGGGTTTCCATTTTTCTTTTCTTTTATATTTAGAAAAAGGAGAAAGAGTTTTGAGATTTGAAAATTTGATAAAGTTTTGTACAAAGAAATAAAACAAGTGCTGGTCTGCAGGTTCTTTGCTACCTCGTAGGGAGGATAACATCCTTGGTTGGAGCGAGTTGTTAGCACCATTTCTGGTTAGTAGTTGAAAAGGGGCGGGCCTCGAAAGGAATAAGGTATGGTATGAAAATTTTTATGATATGAACAAAGGTATGCTTATAAGGTGCTTGAAGAATGATAAAAGGGGATAAATTTAAAGATTAAATCTGTATGTCCTAAGAAAATGATGGATTAATCTTTGGAAATAAGATTAAAATGAAAAATCTGCACCTATAGTGTCATGTGGCAAGTTTTAATGGTGTAGATATGTGGATGGAAAGATCTACGGTTGACACTTAATTTGTTACAAAGAGATGCACTGGAAACATAATTTGGGAAACTAGTGGAATGGTTTAAAAGAGAACCTATATCTACGATCATGAAAGAGGTAAGATAAGATATACGATTGAGAATGATTTCCGATGGTGAAACTAGCACAGAGAAATAAAATTTTTCAATCAGCAAAATTATTAAATCCCAACACAAATTGATGTTGAGGATTGATGCTTGAGGAGATCAATGACTGGAAATGATTCCGCTCATAAGAGTTGCGCATACTATTAAACTTTTTCAATCAACGAAATGTGTTAAAGAGCCCGCTAAATCAAAGGTGGATATTTAAGGATGGTGAGAACTACAGCCGAGGAAGATTTCGCTATTGCAAGATGCACAGATAAAATCATGAGAAGGCTCAGTAGAATATGTTAAAGGAGTGAATCAATCGACAGTTGAGATTGATATTTATCAAGATCGAGGGTTGAGATTAAGTCCTTTGGGAAAATAATCATGCTAGATGTACAGTTGGAGTTGAGTGGAATTTGTTAAGGGTGAAATTGATTAATGGATAGGATATGTGGGGAATAATATTAAGAGGATGTAAAGGATCCACTGATGAAATATGCATACAGTTTTACACTCAATATGGACAACACAAAATTGAGGAGAGGATTTACGGTGGCAAGCAAAAGGTTGATTGATCTACGGTGGTGAAGGAATCCGCTATTGAGAAGTGCGAGGAATATAAAGATAGCAAAGGCAACGAGATTAGAGATTTAAGGTTAAACAATGATCAAAATCGACGATTCAAGATAAAAAAAGAGAATAGATATACGAACAAAGGAGGATTTACCTGGGAAAGCAACACGAAAATTAGTGGAGGATTCCATTGTAAAAAGTACTATAAAAGGAAAAGCACGTGGATGAAAACTTTTTGTATTTTGTGCATTGGAAGAAGAAAGATATGTTTGCATGGAAGAAGCCAACTCATAAATATTCTCATCTACTCATAAGTTTACCAGGTAGGCCACTTTTTACCTACCCAAAAAGTATTTAAGTATGGATAGTGGAGGGGAAATAGAAGCTCAAGCCTTATAATTCCAGAAAATTGAAGAGGTATTTGAAGACCGGGATAATGAGGTTGTTGATACTCCATTGTCCTTTGTCTCTGTTAACCAGTTAAAAACCAGGGAAAAAAAAAATTGAAGACTAGGGTATAGACTTACATGGTGTTTGTAGGTCCCTTTTTTTGTGTCTGGAAAAAATCCTAAATTTTCCATATTTTGTTGAGTAGTGTGCGTCGAACTATTCTTATTTTGAAAGAGTGTTTATGAACTCAGCCAAAACCAAAAATTTGTGCTTTGTCAATGCGTTAGTCATCCTAGATTCCCTTGTAGTTCCTCCTACCTTCACTCAAAACCGTGAAGAGTTCATTGAAGAAAACCTAATTCAGTCTTTCCGCGAAGAAACTCTTAAGCATAAACAATCCTTTTTCACTACATGTTTTAGGTCATATGTGTCCCTACAAAATCAGTCCTTCCTTGTAGATACCAACCTTTTCAGTGAAGAAACTAAATTGGTTATTTCATTAATGAGTAAATTTTTAGGTCTAGATACTGATAGGTATGTCAATGTGTTGGTAATAAGTCTTTTGTTCAAAATTAACACAAGTTAGAATGAGTTTTGTTCAAAATTAACACAAGTTAGAATGAGTCACAATATTCCCATACAGTTTGTCTTAAATTTGATGAATTCCTTGCTGAGAGTATTCATTCTTAGCCAGTGAATTTCCACAATACAAAGCACTTCAAGTTTCAATATTATTTGGTTAGGATATTTCTATTCTTTAATGAGGAGAATCTACAATTACTGGAGATGGTTTTAACCGAAGAAATCAACAGATTTTTTTTCAAATATATGAACTTCTTAATGGAAGAGGTTTATGAAGTCTTTTTCCAAACCAAATTACCCAGGGTGTTTCCAATCATGAATGAATCTTTATAGTTTGCACCAGACAAAAAGATAGGTGATTGGTTCTTAATGGAGGAGCATACAATTATTAGGGTATATGGATTCACTCATGAGCATTATATTTTACCTGCATTTCCCACTCTAAGGATTTTTGCATTGGAATTGGTGAGACAGAAGCTAATAGTTGAGAATGAGACTTTCATAATCTTTAGGAAGGCTTCAGAGATTAAATACCCTTGGGTGATTGGACCTTTCATCATTAAGAGCAAATATGCATTTCCTGTGATAGAAAGCTTGCTTAAAGATATGCGATTTCAAACAGCCATTGCAATAAATTATGATACCCATCATATAATCTCCATAAGAAAGCAGGTCAAACGGAACAAGCATTTTGAACATCAAGAGGTTGAAGGCTTAGCTGAGAAAGCAAACTGGTCAGATTATCCATTACTAGTCCAAAATGAAGAGGATATGCACCAAGATTCTACATCGTCAGTACAAGATATTAGTATCACACAGCATGATCCATTGGATATAATTTCAACAACATAGGTAATTACCCATATTTCCAGTCATTCAGAAATTACTAATAAAGTAATGTTTTTGGATGCCATGGAAACATAACAGGAAGATAGTTCAGAAACATAAAAAAGGAAGAAGTTTGAAGTTGAAGGAAATTTGGTAAAAGTGACAAATATTGAGGGCAAGAAGAAACAGATGAAAGTAAAAGGTCCAACATTTGAAATAAAGGAATATGATTTTTTTTCGAGAGTCTTGAAGGGTCTACTGATAAATTTAAAACTAGGGCCGACTTATTTGACAAGTATAGAGATAACAAAGAAGTATCAATGAATGAGTCTCTAAAATTGTATGCTGATGTAAGGAAGTTCTCAAGCAAAGATGTTTCTTTAGTCATTGATAGGGATCATGCTCAAAATTCCTTAAACTTAGTAATGGCTACTAAGAACAAGGTGGCAAAGACGAGGATGACTTAGAAAACATTCCCATTCTAGACATGATTCACTTACATAAACAAACTGGAGAAGTCATCTACAATGATTTGCTAAAGGCTACTTTGAATGTGTTTAGGTTGCAATCTGCTAAGACAAATATTGAAAATCAATTAAGATAGGAAAAGGTGGAGAATAAATCACATCAACAACAAATCAAGAAGCTCCAGGGAGATTTGTTTCCTGTTGACGGCGAGAAAAATAAGGGAGAAGCTACTCAAAAGCTGCTCGCAAAAAAAGAAAGCACAATGCAATTATTGAAGAAAAAGCTAAAAATCCTACTACACAACATATTTAGGCTTCATAGATAACTGAGCTAGAGAAAGAAAGAGAGACATTGAATAATGAGTTAAATGATTGCAAAGATAAGCTTTTGAAATTGGTCAAGGAGAAAAAAGAGTGGGAAAAAGAGAGATTGGTTTTAATAGTGAATGAAAAGGTTCTTAAACAAAAACATGATGTTTTGGAGAAAGAAATAGAATACAGAAATAAAGAGCTTGAGGTACAAATAATTCCACCAGCTGCACAGACAAATGAAGAATCAATTGTGCAAGCCATGTCCCAGGTGAGTTTAATAGATTTATAAATGATTGGGATTAAGAATCAAAACAAAAAATTAGAGAATGCAGCTTTAAAGAAGGAGGAGGAAATGAAAGTCATGGAAAATAAGTACAAAGACCTCCTAGATAAGAATGATAAATTGGCGAAACAACTGATTGGGAAATTTCCAGTACAAGGAGCAAAACATATCATTTGGGATATGCTTATAACAGAAGCTGGGAAGCTTAGGACTTATTTAAATTACATCCTGGATAAGGAAATTGTTATATAGGTTGCTAAACAAAGTTGTATAGCAGTGAAAGAGGTTTTAAATAAGAAGCCTATAGATACAACAAATAATACAATCAGTTTCTTAAATGATTTGTTAGGTGATGACTTGAAGACAATGGGTATCAAAGACATAATTTGAGTAATTATTTGGGCAATAAAAGTAGTTGGAAAGCATCAACATTTGGACAAGGTGGAAGCTAAAATAGACATCATGAAGCATCATGTTAAAATGTTCATTGAGTTATTTACACCATTGTTTAGAATGGGTTTACCTTTTTTCTGGGAAGAAAATGGTAAAATTTTATCTCAGGTGGAATATCATGCTCAATTAGTCAAATGCAGGTTGGATCACAAGAAGTTTGAGGACATGCAACAATATTCATCTGGAAAAACCATAGTTGAAAAGTTATCTAAGGATTTTGAAATAATTAACACTTTTAGAGCTACTTGTGCTCAACTGCCACCAATTTCCTATGTGGACCATGTGGTATTGAGGGTACTTGCGAAGGAAATGGCTATCTTGGAACTACCAACTATTGATCGGTGGAAGACAATTGAGAAATTTGGAAAGACCAAGTACAGGTTGCACCATTGAAGAAATTTTGAAGACTATTTTAGTTAAATTTTGCAATTTATTTTTGAGCAGTAAGTTAGTTAGGGAGCAATGTTAAGGAAATTATTTTTCCTATTTTTAGTATAGAGGTAGTTATTAGCTCATGGAGCATGTTTTTTGTGTTTAAGAAACATTTTGAGATGTAACAAGGGTTGGAACCCATGGGAGAAATTTATATTGTAACTGAGATCAAAAGATTAATAAAATTTTAGAGCCGAGCAAGCATTTTGACAAAGATTCTTGTGTTATTCTCTTTGAAGTCTGTACTTTCCCTTTCTTATATGTGTGGGTGCTTCCTGCTAATATTTAATTTTTCCATATGTTTCATACTTGAGTGAGTTTATAGTGAGTTGGAATTCATACTCATATGCTCTGGTCCATTACTTTCAAGTATTAATAAAACTGTTCTCCTAAAGTCAATATTGGATTCATCCTTGTTAGATGCCCATATTAATGGATTGTTCCTAAATTCTTCTCTATCACTAGACAATCAACTTTTTGACTGTGAAGAAGTAGCTACCCTGCCTCCATTAAATTCCCTTGCAATAGCACTGTTAATGTTTGTTATCATATATGACTCCATGCCCAATGAACATCTGTTTCAACCACATACATTATTAAATTTCATTTCTTTTGCAAATATTTCTAGCATGTGAGTTAAATTATTGAGAGACCCGTCTTTGGAAAGAAAGAAGTCATCTTTCTTTCTAAATATTGGTTTTTTGGTTACCTTGGGATCACCCTTTCACAACCGGGGGTAAATTATGAGTGCTAACAATGGCAGCCATTAAAAATGGACTTACAACCATAATCCTTTTACTGGATTCGACCCATGGGGTCTTTACGTTTTCCGTGCAGTAATTAGTTATAATGAATACTATCTGTATGAGGGTTTGGTTTGGTTTATACAACACTGATATATCTTCTGTATATGTATATAATGCTAATATTTTCTTTAATAATGGTAGCCATGACCATGGGCTTACGTCCATACTTAAATAATTTGTTTAATGCTTGAGCGACTCGTGGAGTCTTGCGACTTATGTGGAACAATATTGCTTTAATAGATTGTTTGCTGTGCACTAGATTTGGTTGGATTTAAGCAATATCTTGCTAGTTGTAACTTTAAAGTTTGGCGGGCATCATAGAATGACACATTTGTATATATGATTTGTTATTTTGGTTAGACTGTTTACTTTGGATCTTCGATCCGGTTATCACTATTTACTTGGATCCATAAAATGATTGTTTATAAATTAATTAAGTTTAATATGTAGGTGGTTATCTCTGTAATGGTTGTGTTGTAAGTTTATACAGGATTTGTTCTGTATATTAATCAAATTCTATGATTATATATGAATGCGATTCTAGATATGTAATGATCTAGATTATATTCCAGACTGTATATCGTATAATCTTGATGGTTTAAAGAATGGAATAGAGATTATTCCTCACTCTTTATAAATCATGAGATATTTAAATTTATACTAACAACCATTAGAAGATTCGATTATTTTACTTACTAGCAATTTGAATTTACAGACTAAGAAATTAATAAAAGGGGAAAGAGTACAGAGATACGTTAAAACTAAATCTATCGCATAGATGTAAATCGATAAAATATCTATTAAGTACGAAATTCAATTTCCAGTATGTAAACCATTAAGAGAAGTCCCCAACTCGAGTATGGATGCATGCTCTAAGAACTTCCCTAAATGCCATTTAACATTTATAATAAAAACATAACAGATTTAGAATTGTTAGCAAGTTAGACTAATCGATCCATACTAGGTGCTACATTAACAATTTCGGATCTAGAATGAAACAATCTACTGTAAAATTAAAACATAGGATAAGAACATGGGACCAATGTTAGGAAAACAGAAGTGGAAAAGCCGGTCCTCCCAACCAACTCCCAGAGCAGCCAAATTACTTGCTCCAGAATCCCCAAGCCTGTTCTATGAACCACAAGAGAAAAATATTTCAATGCACCATCTCTTGCATTCTCAAATTTAATCCTCGTCTAATGCTAGCCTCATGCTTGCTTATGGACATACAATTATATAGTATTTTGCCTATGACTTGGTCATTTATGAGCCTCCTTATCTTTAGCACTCACTAGGAGTTGTGACCTGATTTTTGGGGATGATGCCTCCTGCATCTTGAGTTCTCACTCAGTAGCTTCAACCACTTGTCTTTTCCTCTTGTGGGTCAGCAAACACTCTTCAACAACTATTTCCACTTTTGTACCCCCTTCAATATCTTTTATTAATAAAGAATATTTCATTAAAATGTTTTATTTTTTACTTTCTGTCAAAAATAATAAAAATAATAATTAAAGTATTTTCAACAGAAATTAATAATAAATTATTAATTTCAGGTGCATTACAAAGACTACACAGATAGATAGAGATATATGTCTAAAATAGATCTTCAGATGTCAACATAGGACTGAAGGTTGATCCATGCGGGCTTTGAAATTTGACCTAATACTATTGTTTTGTAGATCTAAAACTTCATAACAACATTTGCATTGTGGATAAGAGTGTTTTGGTCAAATATCTTTGTTTGTGTTTGTGAAATTATATTACTTTCTGTTGAGATAGTAAACTGAAACCGCAACCAGCTGCTATTAATTTCCACCTGTAACTTATGCACATAAATAGCCAATATATTGAATTTTTATTCATAGTATTGCCTTAGCAATTGAGCAAAGACAACAAAACTTTATGTATGTAATGCACATTAAATTAATATGTCTATAAATCTAAGTCATGTCCCTGCATTGAAAAAATCACTATTTTAAACAACTGTATTTTATTAAGGAGATTGCATAACCAAAAGTACATATTTGATAATGCTTCGTGTTACTCTGCTAATGTGAACTGGCTCGATGCTTTTAGAATCCTTGAAAACCTACTATTAAAGCTTATTTGGAAGCTCAATAACTTGGTACTGAAAGAATGCATAAAATATAAGTGTGCATTTATGTCAAATGGATGTAGCTTGGGCGGTTAGGAGGAATGAATGTTACCCTCCCCACCTAGGTTCTACTCTTGTAAGTGACATGATGCTCTTGTGGAGCCCTTTGTAATAAATGTTGTGAATGATGAACCGACCATACCTTGATTCAGTTTGAATATCAAGTATTGGAATTTTCCGTGGAGTAGCCCTCTAACAAATGGTGAACCACATTTAAAAATAAATAAATAAAAATATAAGTGTGCATAATATGATAAAAATATCAAAAACTAATTTCAATATAGTTTAATTTGCCCACTAGTCTCCAAGACTACAACTTTATAAGCAATTGGGAACACTAACAAAGCAGTAGGGCAAAAGGTGGCTATCAAACAAAATAGTATTTTCTCGCTTTTAGCTCCTTTTAGCCCCTACTCATGTAAATATGCAATTCCGTAATCACTGTGTTATTTGCTTGGTGTTAATTTCAAATGATGTAAGGTGTTACACCCTCTTATCTTTTAATTTTATTGGTAAAATAAAATAATATTTTCGAGATCATAATTAATAACTTCTATCATAATTAGTCACATATTATTGACCCTTTAATTGATTAGATATAATAATAAGTATTAGATTATTAGTGACATTATGGCGAGACTTATTTTATCATCGTGCTTTATCTCATTTTAATGGAATAATTTTAAAAGTTCAAGGTTGATAACAAAATTTAACATAAAATAGTATTTAAGATAAGATGCAATATAAAACATTTAATTTACGTTACAATTAAAAGTTTTATGCATTTAAATTTCATTCTTAATTTCTTTTTGGACCTCTCCATTCTTTCATTACTTTATTTATCTTTTTTAGTTATTCAAGATCGCTTCAATATTATCTAATTTCAATATTTAAATTTTAAAATCATAAGGAAAGTGGGAAAATATTATATTAAATATTGTTATATTTTTATAAGAAAACGCTGAATAATAAAATACCTAAGCAGCCGTTGAAATACCTTAACAAGATCTTTACATTCATCAAATGGGGTGGTGGCGCAGTTGGCTAGCGCGTAGGTCTCATAGCTAAATGTTGAGTGATCCTGAGGTCGAGAGTTCGAGCCTCTCTCACCCCATGTGTTTTTATCCTTTATATAACCAGAGAAAAAAAACAGTTTTCATACAATTGAATTCCTTAATTTTTCAGCTTTGCTCATAGCCATTTTACTATTCCTTTAAAATAATATGGAAAAAAAATGTCTTTTCACTGAATTTTTACATTTTTAGAATAAGTATATATATTAAATTTCTCTCATACATTTAAAAAAAAATGAATAGTATAAACATTGATGTATAAAAGGATGTATCAACAATACACAATTTTTAGAAGGCTTCAAAAAATAGCTCAAAACTTCAAATTCTATCAAACACACTTTCAAACTGAACATTATTGTTACTAGTCACTTGTATTCTATATTCTCAACAACTATAATTTCTAATGATCTAACCACACAAAAATATAACATTGCAAAACATGATGAGGGACTTAAATCTAGTTAAATGAATTCACGCCCACTTTGTCCTTCATATATTCTTCACCATTTCCTTGCTATCCAAGTATTGGTTGAATTTTTATCATATCTCTTCATTCTCTCTAGGAGCATATTGGACCGTGACATCTTTCATGAGATATTCCTTTACTAAACGTACAAAGTCTGAAGGATGGTCTAGCATAGATTGTGAGCTACGAGCATATTCATGTTGTAGTACATATCTATATATGTAGTCATTTTCTCCATTCTCCTATTTTGGGATTCCATCGTCGTATCTAAGTTTGCAATCCTTGCTAATTGAGCCTCAATTTTGTTGCCTATGCTTTGGTTTAGGTGTGAAATTATCTCTTGGAGAACATCCATTTTCCTAATAAGAGACCTTATACTTTGCACAAGTCCAAGACTCCATATTGTGCCACATTTTCCAATATCATTGTGCTCAATCGAGACAAAGATGAAATGATATGTAAACAAGGCTAATTCTAATAGTGGAGCAACATCCCAAATTCATATAAACCAACCATGGTCGTAGCTTAGATACGAACAATGTTTTCCCAACAAGCAACAACCTGATTCACAATCTAAAGCCAAACAAAACCATTCTACACATAAAGTTCAAATGCTAACAAATTGTCAAGCCAATCGATTACGCATTGATCCTCTTCATAAATGAAATGCAAACAGGACCAACCCAACATTCAACATAATGATCCAAAGACAAACAAATATCTAACCTAGTTGGATAAGGGACCGATTCCACTTCCATGGATGACTGAGATATCCTACCTGCACTGGAATTTTCCATCATATCGTAATTAAAACTTCTCGCATGACAACATTTGATGAAGTGTGTGAAGGGTATAAGGGAACGAGGAGGTTAAAAGTTTCCCTCCTTGCTCCACACCTAGAGCCAACTATCCATCCAATGTCGATGCATATTGTGCTTAATGTTGCAATCATGGAATTATATGAATAGTGGGATCACCTCCAGTTTTTACTGAATTCCCATTTTCTATAATTCCTATCATATTTTCCATCACATCTGCTTTGGGGATTCAAGATTAGAGTATATGCTGAAAGTTGATGAATTCAAAATAGGAAATGAGCCCTTTGATTCTAGCAATAGATCTTGCTACCAGGGAGGATAATCCAAGACTTACTTTTCATTTTTTTCCAATGACAAGCGATGAGTCGCCAAAAATCGAGACATTCCTAATTTCAAAATCTCGTGAAATGAATATTATTTGATATAATTCAAATAATTCCACCTAGTTATTCATCATTACGCCTAATCCCATGCACACCATTTTTACTGTTTTCCATTAGGGTTACTAACATGTACTATTACTAATGTTTTTGAAGTTGACATCGTAACAATACCCACATACATAACACCATCTCTAGCATGCAAAAGTGTAAATACACCTTATTACTCTCGACATGATAAAAGATAAACATAAAATAAATAACAAAAAACTAACAACAAATTTATATATTACTTAGAAAAGTGGATTTATTACTATCCTTAGAATATTATGAAAGGTTTTATTTTCTTCACAATATACACATGCTAATATAATATACTCAAAATAAAATGTACAATAAGAATTATAAAATGTACAAATAAAAGTGCGGTGCATTGCATTTAATAGAATAGGAGATCTATTTCCTTCTAATTGGAATCCTTTTGTACTTTAGAATTGAATGAAGCCTTTGATTGAGATTGTGACATATCTATAAATGGATTGGAAACAAAGAAAAGCTAAAAAAAAAATCAAATAGAGAGAGGGAGAGAACAAGACACCATGGTGATGAGGAGGAAGAGTGTAAGGGTCCGAGAAGTGTGTAAAGTGAGAGCTACAAACACACTTCGGTGTGGGAAAATGATAACTAAATGATCATCACTTGAGGATATCAAGATCCCTAAAGAAAATTTGAATGAGAGTTTAAATAATCAATTTTATGGAAAAATCATAAATTATAAATAAAAGTGAAGATGGAGAAGATCAGATGAGAGATTAGCAAGGAAAAAATCTAATTAGAGTCACAATGATCATATGCAAAAAAAAAATATTTGAAGCAAGAGGAGTGGTGCAGAGGGAAGCTAATCTAAAATATAAGAGTCTAGGGTATAGAAAGAAGATCACCACTTAGTTTGTAATGGACTAAGGTAATGATGGGAAAAGAGGAGGGAAAGTGATCAACAATGATGGCTAAAGATCAATTGATTAGGCCCATTTAGTGTAGCTTAGTGTGATTGAAGATTGTATTAGGTGATTATAAAAACAAGGGATATGTATTTTTAAGGGTTATTTAAGTAATCTAGTGGAGGAAAGTAAATAGTCTTATGCAAAAAGCCAAAATCAAATACAAGATTTATTCACCCTTGTTACCATAATGCCTAACTATCTTAAATTAGATTGATTAATGCAAATGAGAGAGAAGGGTTTATATTCCTTTTTACTACTAGTAGTGTGATTAAGGATAAAAATAGAAGAATTGCTTGCTTTCTTAAAGGAATATAGGTTTTTTCCTTCGGTGGGGATTTGGTGTCCCTTTAAGTGACTTTAAGAGGAATGAACAAATAACAAATATGAGAGAAAACAAAATAACACAATTGATATTAACTAAGAGATCGAGTCCTTAGGAATTCCTTTGATTCACTAATCCACTTGCAAAATCAAATGAAGGGTTCCCTAACTCCACTTTATAAAACAATGAAAAAAAGAAAAAAGAAAAAAACATATACACTAGACAAAGTAAAAGTGTGTTCCATTTCCGTTAATAGAAAGAGAGATCTCCTGCTAGAAAATGTTAGAATTCTCTTGTAAGGAATGATTGAACCAATTTTTCTCCTAAGTTTCATTTTATAGATTGGGATAATCCTTATAGTGTTATCTCCCTCCTAGAGTTGTGACCTAAGACTCATGTATTGCATGTATTTGGTTAAAGGGTTGCAACCTAGTTTTGTTTCACCTCATAACTTGACTATTCAAGGTGATAACCTACACTCATCAAATATACCGCTACATGCTCTATTACTCTTCTTTCCTTTAATAGTTCCAACCTTATGTCATAATTTACTCTTTCTTTAGTGAGTACACATATAGTTGTTCCTCAAATGAACCTCAATTTATTTCCCATGCTTGTGTGAGTGATCCTAATCGAACACTACAACTCTATTTTCACGGATCCAATGTTTTCTTAGCCTTTCGCTTAGGTGAGTATGACTAATCTTATCCTTATTCATAAGTTACTCTTGGGATTGTGATTTCTTGGTGCTTATGCACTTGCACACACACTACCAAATGTGAGGCCAATTTGTTACCATTTTTCCTTAAACCTAGTGATTGGCATTGCTCTTTCCAAAAAAAGGATTGAGCTCCACTTCCTCACCCTGTGATAAATGGGTTACCTCTTGTTCCTTGATACAAATGCAAGTATCGACAAAATTGAGCCCTTCTCACATGATTCACCTTTGCAAGATAAATGATGAACTTTTAACAATACGTCAGAACTCGACGAGTGGGACAACTCATGTTCACATTTTCCCATCTAAGAGATAATTAATTGTTATAATATAAGATTATGTATGTAGTAAATTCACCTTGATTACTTAAGATATACAAGTTAATGTTTAAGTTATTATTATACTTTAGGGTATTTGAAAAATAAGACCTCTTCAACTCTTTCTAAGAGAGGTGAAGCTCGTTATAATAAAAAAACAATTTATTCATAATATCAATGAGTGTTATTGTGTAATATCTCTTATGTTCTTTGTGATGTAACCCTGTTTAGGGTTTGTAGCTCTTGTAATGTGGTATTTAAGAAAATGAAAAGCATTCCCTAGTTGTCACCTAACCGTTGTCAAGGGAATTTCCATAACATTTGAAGCCATTGTTTTCTAGAAGTACGAAGTCCCATGTTTTTGTTTTGAAATCATCAACTATTGTATAGAAAAACTATGATTTAGTGAAAGGTCTTAGCCACGACAATTCAACATTGTAACAAAAAAACCAATTGCTAAGGATGTAAGTGAGGTCACTTGTCTTAGGTAGTGTGTTAAAGGGAAAAATGATCAAGTAGAGAAATGCATATCCACCCTATTAAATTAGAAAGGAAGCCCACAATTGTTTTTCCTAAAGAGTGAACTAAAATTGAGGCTCATGTGAAGGTGTATGTGAAAGAAGATCGAAGAAGTGTCACAACCACCTATGTTAGAAGTAGAAATTTGTCATTCATAAATTAGTTTCTATATCTAATGTGAGAATAGTCATTACATGGTATTAAATCAAAACCATGAATTGGTGTATCCATCTTCTCAAATGATCCACCTCCATGAATAATTTCTATAGCCACCATTTGAAGAAGTTGTTGTACATTTCATTACAATGTACATCAAGACACCGCTATACGATTTCCACCAACCACCAATGTACAAAAATTGTAGCTTGCAATCTGTTGTACAAATTCCAGTCACAATACAATTTACATATGAGATTGTGCATTCGCTAGTTAGCTTGTCATATAGAAGTAAACTAAATAATCTAGGTCATACAACAAAAACCAATTCTAATTTGTAGAGGTACATTTTAAAATTCAAAATCCCCCCTATTAGTTTCAAGAAGACTTTACACAAAATTTGTTTCTTCCAATGGAAACCCCATTAAAAAAATACTTTGGTTTCAATTTCCTACATATGGATCCAAATAAATTACTAGAAAGGCATGGTGAAGATGATAAATACAAAGTCATTTTTACCTTTCCCTCTTAAATTTAGAGTTGCATCATATTGATATATAAAATCATCCAAGAAAACATGGGATAATTTGAATTCACAATTAAGTATATATGTCTAACTGCATAAGAAATATGAGATCTCTCATCACAAAACTAGCAAAAGTCAAAGTTATGGTGGAGGAAAAGGATGCCAAATCTATCATGTTAAACAATCCTCCTTCTAAATACAACCATCATTAGAGGAATTTTGGGGTCTAAAATGGGCTTCCTAAGGAAAATAATAAAATAATAGTTAAAATAATAAAATAATATTGATTAATTTTGGAGGAAGAAAGAAAAAAACTACTTTTTGTGTTCGTATTTTCGACATATCTCATTGTGTTTTTACTCAAATTTTGACCGGGAGAGCTCGTTGGATGTGGAATTTGATTCCGCATCCAACGCGTACCCACACTGCATACTTTTGACCGACCCCTCTACCCCCAAAACAAGAAATACCTGAAAAATGTGATGATGACATCATCATCACGTTTTTTCAAGTATTTCTTGTTTTTGGGGTAGCGGGCTCCGTCAAAAGTATGCATTGTGGGTACTCTTTGGATGCGGAATCAAATTCCGCATCCAATGAGCTCTCCCGATCAAAATTTGAGTATAAACACAATGAGATATGTCGAAAATATGAACAAAAAAAGTAGTTTTTTTTAATGACAAATATGTCAATTCAACTATTATGGTTGACTTATTTTATTCAAATTCTATTGGTTCTTGAATTCCAACTCACAAAAACTTATTTTGGCACGTTTTCTTATAAGGCCCATTTTAGACCCCAAATTTCCTCTAATGTTTATTTTTACTCTTAGTCAAATGACTTCGCAAACTCTAGAAGATATGATTATTTGTCTCTTAATTGAAGAAAAGAGAACCATTGCAAGGGATACCAAAGGTGATCCTCAACCTAAGATTGCACAATACTTAAGAAATAATCGGAGTAGATCAACTAAAAAAAAGTGGGGGATGGAATGCTATTATTGCAAGAAAATGGGTCACAGAGCCTAGAACTATAGATTTTGTGCTTATGATATTCTCAAAGGAAATCTAAGATACAAACCACATGTATATAATGTAGTCATTATTGAATATCCATTGAATGCAAACAATAGTGATGATCTTGATAAAGAAACGACATGTATGTCTTTTAAGAAGCACACACTTTAAAGATAGGAAGGGATGTAATATAAATATAGCTCAACATGGATGTCTTCCTAGATAGTTCAGGAGTATGTGGATCTTGAAAATTTTACCCTTAAGAGGGTCATGCAAAAAGAAAATGGTCCTTGGTGAGCCACTTTCCTTGGTGAAGGAGTTGGCCTGCTTTGACAACTCGATATAGTTGGATATTCTGCTAGCGGGTGTTCTTGATCTATGTGTCCATAATCCGATTAGTTGTGGCTTATTCCATGTAGTCTGGGTTTAACTCTATTGGAGTGAGTTGTTCTGCCATGTCTGATGTGTCTAATAGAGGTGGAAAGTAGGGCCGAAGGTGGTCCACATTGAACACTGGGTGCAGACCAAGGAATGGTGGAATACTAAGCTCGAAGGTATTGTCCCCGACAGCCTTGGTTATGGTGTATGGCCCATATTGATGCGGGTGAAGCTTGCAGTGGGGTCCAGCGAGGCGCTCCTTCTGCAAATGTAGCCACACTTTGTCTCCCACCTGGAAGTTGTGTTGCACCCAATGTTGATCATGCCGCTACTTGTACTAAGCATTGGATCTGTCCAATATGTCATGAACCTGTTGGTGAATGTGCTGAATACACTCAATGAAGCTGTTTGCCTTGGAAACTTCAAACTGGACATTAGTGGAATCAGCCTGAGTAGCTGCAAATGGCATGGCTACGTCAATGGGACATAGTGGCTGGAATCCCAAGCCCACTTGAAAGGGGCTATGGTCGGTTGAGCCGTGGAGGGCCTGGTTATAGCTATGTTGTACATAGGGGATGCTCTCATCCCATGTGTGTGGATGCTTTGAGTTGTACATGTGCAAAATGTGTACAATCATCTTGTTGACGACCTCTATCTGGCCATCACTCTAGGGATGGAAAGCTGTGGAATTTGTGAGCTTGGTGTCTAGCATTGACCATAGGCTAGACCAGAATGTACTAAGGATCCTGTTGTCTCGATATGAGATTATAGACTATGGGATCCCAAAGTGTACCCTCACTCGTTCAAAAAATATTTTAGCAATGGATTCTGTTGTGGTATTCTTCTTGCAGGCCGCCATTATGGCCATCTTTGAAATGCCAGAATTGTGGGCCCCATTAGGTAACTTGGTACATCAATTTCTTGGGGTCGTAACTTTGGCATACTACCTCCATTTAACGCACTTGATACATAGTTAGAACAATCTATTCAAGGACTACATCCATAAAAATATAAATATCAATTCCAAAATGGACTTATATTTTGCCAACCATTCCATGCCAAAAAACGTCGTTTAGGGCCTCAAAATGACTCCAGAAGTTTAGGACCCGAAAACTGCCAAAAGTAGTAAATTGTGCTACAATTAAGGAAACTGAAAAAATGAAAGAAACAATGGTGGGGGTCCAAGTGGAATAGGCAGGTGGCCACCAATATCCTCCTGGATCAGTGGATGCAACTCAACATGGATGATTTCCTAATAATTCAATAGTTTAGAGAGGTATAATTTGAGAATTAGGGAATTCAATTTGAAAGATACACCTCTAAGAGAGTTACAAGGTAGCTTAATGGAGCACTACCTTGTCCAAAAACTATTTTTCAATGAAGAAACTTCTGAAGAATGTTTAGTTATAAAGAATGTGTGTGTGTGTAATTGTTTTCCTTAGAAAAAAAATTGTAATTTTATTTCTCTTTGCAGAGTACAAAATTGCAGTTTGTAGATATATACTAATTCATACATTCAAAAAAATGTAAAACACCCCAAAATATAATAATAATACTATAGCCCAAAAGTCCCAATGAAATAAATCAAGGATTGTAATAATCCTCAATTTTCCCCTTCCTTCCTTTCTTTTTTTTCATGTTTTTCCAACCACCTACTGATGGATCCATGATTACCATATGTAAAGAATTTTTCATATTCCTAGTATTCTTCATAGGGGCCTACTCCTTATCTGATTTCGAGCTCTCAAATTCATAGTTTCTCTTCACTCCTCTTGATTCATCCATAGTTCACCCTCTCTCAACATGTACTATTTCCATTGTTGTTGTGGATATTTTAGGTTGTATGGTACTAACATTATGGTTTTTGGAACCATATTTAATGAATATTTCTTCTGTAAAGGAAGGCATATCTTCCATTTGCTCCTCTTCTTCATCCTCAAGAAGAGGAGGGTCATATGGTTGCCACCTTTTATTTTTGGAAACCTGTCCCTTTTTTCTTTCATGAGAGGGATCTTGCTTGAGGACAAGAATACTAGAGGTTCCTAATATGATGACATATTCTACATCTAAAATCCATGTTTTCATAATCCAAACTCTGTTTCCACTAACAGGTTCCATGCTTTAATAACATACTATCCGGGAGACCTTGACTAAGATCAATCTTCACACATATATGAGCATATGCATTAGAGGAAATTTGAATTTAAAATGGGCCTTCCAAAAATAATACAAATTCCATGGCATCATGTATTAACCAATAAAAATTCTTTAAAATTCAAAAAGGGAGCACCTCTTAAACAATATTTTAATATAAATTTGGGGATAGGTATCATAAAAAAACTATTTTTTTTGTTTGTATTTTCGACATATCTCCCTGTGTTTTTACTCAAATTTTGATTGAGAGAGCTTATTGGATGTGGAATTAAATTCCGCATCCAACGAGTACCTACTCGGCATGCTTTTGGCGAGCCCTGCTACCCCAAAAACAAGAAATACCTGAAAATGTGTTGATGATGTCATCAATATGATTTTTCAAGTATTTCTTGTTTTGGGGTAGTGGGGCCCATCAAAAGTATGCCAAGTGGGTACTCGTTGGATGCGGAATATAATTCCGCATCCAATGAGCCTTCCCAATCGAAATTTGAGTAAAAACACAGGGATATATGTCGAAAATACGAACAAGAAAGTAGTTTTTTTCTTTTCTTCCTCCAAAATTAATTAATATTATTTTATTATTTTAACTATTATTTTATTAATTTTTCTTAGAAGGCCCATTTTGAGTTGAAATTTCCTCTAATGTGAACATCCCTTGCTATTCCCTCTCCCTATCTTCCTTTATAAATATTCCCAAAGAATTTCCAATATCTTGTAAGACAAAATGATGCCAAAAAGGAAGGGGCATATTTGGAAGCCAAAATAACATTTTGGTGACCACCATAGCCGTGGATTCAAATTCTGTAAATAGTGGAGTAATAAAGAGGCCTACTCTCTCCCAAAACCAGGGACCATCCTCAAATATTTTATTGTAATCGTCCTATGACAAACTATACAAAAACCTTTAGAGTATAGAAAAAAACTCATAGTTAGTAGTCCAACTAGTGTGGATCCAACTTCTGAGTGTGACCAAAATACATTGAATATATATATGACAATAATAGATATCAGATAAACAAAGAGTGTTTTTACTCGAGGGCTCTTGAACTCCAGAGTGGGCGTCTCATCCGTTTTTCAACAATATATGAACATGGAATATTAGGGAGCTATGTAGTTGTTGAAGGCACCTTGGATTGAGAAAAATCCTTATAATATTTGAATGAGGAATATCCCCCCACCCCCACTGCTCCACACAAACGTGATGATAAGACAATGTCCGAATTCCGAGATATCTTGTACTCCTTCAACAAAGACAAATCTTGCATAACTTTCATATTGTAAACCAAACATTGAAGAGAAGAATGGATCCCAACATGTGTTCCAATAGATAATTGGTAGATACCATTGAATCGACCTTAGAATGATCCAAGAGGATATTGGTGGCCACCCACCTATTCCTCTTGGACCCCCACCATTGTTTCTTTCAGTTTTCCAGTTTCCTAAATTGTAGCACAATTTACTATTTTTGGCAGTTTTTAGGTCCTAAAATTCCGGAGCCGTGTTGAGGCCCTAAATGACGTTTTTTTGGCATCGAATGGTCAAGAAAATATGAGTCTGTTTCGGACTTAATATTTGATGTTTATGGATGTAGTCCTTAACCAAATCTTTCTAACGATGTATCATGCACGCCAAACAGAGGTAGTATGCTAAAGTTACGACCCCAAGAAATTGATGTACCAAGTTACCCAACGGGGCCCACATTAAGGCATTTCACCTCCTAGGGTTAGGTTTTTGGATGTGTAGGGTTTCCATTGTTTCTCAATAATATACAGGCGTTCGAGCCTCATTGTAACAAAACATTCAGAGGCATGTAGCCACCACATTTCTTCTTAGAGATAAGCTACCAGCACTCTAGCTAGTTTATTTCCATTCTGTATGTAAACAAGTTTCAGTTATTGATTAATGAAATGACGTGTTATTTCCACTGCATATTTGTTTCTATGGTTATTTGTGTATTCTGTTGCATTCCTGCATAAATCCGGATCAGTGGTGTTAGAGCAAACTGCTCTTTCTCGATCCTTCTTTGCATGTCCCCAACGAGGGCGGGGTATAAAGAGTTGGGGCTCGATCAAGTTGAACCTTTGCAAGATTAGCCTCACAAAGCCCGACGACCACCCATCGGGGACGAACAAAAGGACGAGGGCGCAGAAGATCCTATCAAAATGTTTCTAGAGGAGGCCCTTGAAAAACAAAGGAACGCGATGATGGATAACTTCGCCAAGATCCTTCAACGACTTCCCACTGGTGACACATCTGCATCTAGCAGCCACTTTGGAGGTGCAACCCCTTTTAAGGTATAAGTAAAATTTGACATTCCCATATTTGATGGTCAAATAGATGCAGACGCCATGGATAGATGGTTGAATCTATTAGAAGGGTATTTCTCGGTTCATGACTTTTCTGACCGGGAAAAGATTACTTTTTCTCTACTCAAATTCACCCCCCATGTCAAGGACTAGTGGGAAACCTACTGTGAGAGAAATGATGAGGAATAACCCTCTCTGTTCTCGACCGTACCCACTTGGAATTCTTTTCGAGATGCCATAAAGGGACAGTATTATCCAGTGGGTTGCTATGAGGACAAGTACATCCAATGGACTACGTTGCGGCAGCAAAGAGATCAAGATGTGCATAAGCTGACAAATCTGTTCCATACCCTGCGCACCAAGTTGGGTATCAAAGATTCAGAGAAACATTTGGTGCTGAAGTACAACAGTTGTCTACACAGATACATTCAGGAGGAAATGGAGTTCCTCGACATCTCCTCGCTTGGTACGGCATATCGGTATGCTGCCAAAATTGAGCAAAAATTCAAATAGAAAAAATGAGACTTTGGATCTGTGAATCAGAAGCAAGGGAAAGGTGCCCCCAAACCGCAGAACCAAGGACACAGCCGAGGCATGGCGACTCAAGAAAACTTGCCAAAGCCGCAAGCAAAGAGAAACACCGCAAAGCCGAAGAAGGAAGTGGGAAAGTGGTGTGAGTTCCATAAGAGCCCCACTCAACACAAGTGAGTGTCGGGCTAAGCAGTCACTGGTGGCTGAGATAAAGGCTTCTGAATCAGATGCCTACTTTGACACTGAAGCAGAACCCGAGAAGGGGAATGAAAGAGGGAAGAATATTATCGATGCAGAGCCCAATGCCACTATTTCCACCATGAAGATCAACAAGGAAGAACCAGAAGATTCAAAGGAGGAGGAGCATCTTTTCCACTCCCAGATGTGGGTAAAGGGTTCCCCGCTACAGTTCATTGTCGACAGTGGGAGCAAAAAGAACCTAATTTCAGTAGAGGTCATGAAGCAGTTGGGTTTGTCGACCACAGCACACCCACAGCCGTACACAATCGGGTGGCTTCACCAAGGATGAGATGTCCGCGTCAGTCAGTAGTGCCACCTTCCCTATGGCATCAAGCCCTTCATTGATGAGGTATTTTGTGATATTGCTCCTCTTGATGTTTGTGATGTATTATTAGGGAAACCATACTTATGGAAGCGACATGCTGTGTATGAGTCTCGGCCTCGTGCTGTTATTATTACGTTGGGAAATAATTTGTACAGGATACCAGAGGTACCACCCCCTGCCACTATCTCTTTGGTTACTGCAAAACAATGTAGTAAGCTCATTTCCAAAATCGGGAAGTTTGTTTTCTTAATGATCCGCCCTCATGGAAAGAAGAATATCGTGGCCACAACCTCCAGACAGGGCCCCTCTACTCGACAACAACAAATGGACATTGTCGTGGAGGAGTACCGGGACATATTCACCTCACCCACCAGGGTGCCTCTCCACTGTCAGGTCAAGCACCCCATCGATCTGACCCTAGGTGCGTCGTTTCCCAATGGACCGATCTATCAACACTCTATTATGGAGAATGATGAAATCAAGAGGAAAATTCAGGAGCTGTTACAGAAGGGTCACATCTGGGCAAGTTCATCTCCTTGTGGGAGCCCGATCGTGTTGGTACAGAAGAAGGATGGCACTTGCAGACTCTGTATTGACTATCGGGCATTGAACAAGATCACTGTCCAGAATAGTTACCCGATCCCACAGATTGATGACCTTCTAGACCAGCTTAAAGGGGTGAAATATTTTAGCAAGATCGACTTAAATTCTGGATATCACCAGGTACTGATTGAACCGATCAATGTGTGGAAGACTGCCTTCAAAGCCAAGGAGGGCCTTTTCGAATGGTTGGTCATGCCTTTTAGGCTGACGAATGCTCCTGTAACCTTCATGAGACTGATGGATGACATCTTGCGGCCATTCACCAAATCATTTGTAGTAGTGTACTTGGATGACATCCTGATCTTTAGCCAGACTTGGGAAGAGCACCTCCACCACATTCGACAGGTCCTCCAAACATTGCAGCAACACAAGTTGTGTGCCAATTTGGACAAGTACACTTTTGTCTTGACCCAGATTCAGTATCTGGGATACATTATTGATGAGTGTGGGGTACATGTGGATCCAACCAAGATCCAAGTCATTCGGGATTGGCCAGCCCCAACTACTCTAATAGAGCTTCACAGCTTTCTGGGCCTTGCTAATTTTTACCACAGGTTCGTGCGGGGATTCTCTCTTATCACTTGGCCCTTGATTCAAGACACCAAGGGAGGAGCAAAATCAAAATTCTTTTGGTCGGAAACTCAGCAGAAGGCATTTTCATAATTGAAACATCGCCTCTGTTGTGCCCCAGTGCTCACATTACCAGACTTGCAACAACCATTTGAGATCGAAACAGATGCCTCTGACTATGCTATTGGGGTAGTCCTTACTCAACAAGGGCATCCAGTGGCATAATATAGTGAGACACTGTCCGACACAGTCTGCAAATCTACCACTTATGACAAAGAGATGTATTCCATTGTACAATCTTATCGACAATGGAAGCATTACATTTTGGGGAAGGAAATGATCATCCACACAAACCACCGACCCCTGCAGTTCATGCAGACACAAGGGAAGTTACAGATCAATCGCCATTATAATTGGTCCACATATCTACAGCAGTTTCATTTGAACATCAAGTACAAGAAGGGAAGCACCAATAATGTTGCAGACTGCCTTAGCCGACCACCGATCGTGGCGATAACGACCGTGCTCAACTCTTGTGGGCATGAGACTTTTGATTGGCTGCTTCTCTACAAGAGCGATCCAGAATTCAGCCACACATACCAGACACTCTTGGAGGGAAACCAAGTTCCAAAATTTCACCTCCAGGATGTACTACTATGTCACATGGGACACCTTTGTGTTCCTTCAAGCAAGTGTGCCTAGATGATTTGGGAAGCGCACTACAGTCGGGTTGCTGGGCATTTCGAGGTCGAGAAAATAGTGGCAGTACTATAGAAGTATTTCTATTGGTTGAACCTTCGACAAGACGTTGAGAATTACATCCGATCCTGCACTGCCTGCACCATTGCCAAACCATCCATCAAGAAGCAAGGTCTCTATACTCCGTTGCCTACCCCTAGTCGACCTTGGGAATCCATCTCCATGGAATACATGTCAATCCTTCTACTAAGCACAGCAATGACTGTGTGTTTGTGGTCGTTGACTGATTCTCAAAGATGGCCATAATGGCGGCCTGCAAGAAGAATATCACAACAGAAGCCACTACTAAACTATTCTTTGAATGAGTGTGGGTACACTTTGGGATCCCACAGTCTATAATCTTAGACCGGGATAGCAGGTTCCTTAGTACATTCTAGTCTAACCTATGGTCAATGCTAGACACCAAGCTCACAAAGTCCACAGCTTTCCATCCCCAGACTGATGGCCAGACAGTGGTCGTCAACAGGATGATCGTACACATTTTGCGCATGTACAACTCAAAGCATCCACGCACATGGGATGAGATCCTCCCCTATGTACAACATAGCTATAACTGGGCCCTCCACAGCTCAACCAACCATAGCCCCTTTTAGGTGGGCTTGGGATTCCAGCCACTATGTCCCATTCCATGCCATTTGCAGCTACTCAGGATGATTTAGCTCATATCCAGTCTAAAGTTTCCAAGGCAAACAACTTCATTGAGCGCATTCAGCACATTCGCCAATAGGTTCATGACATATTGGATAGATCTAATGCTAAGTACAAGCAACGACATGATCAGCATCAGGTGCAACACAACTTCCAAGTGGGCGACAAAGTGTGGCTACATTTGCAGAAGGAGCACCTTGCTGTACCCCACCGCAAGCTTCCCCTACTCCAATATGGGCCCTACACCATCACCAAGGTTGTCGAGACAATTCCTTCGAGCTCAGTATTCCACCATTCCTTGGTCTACACCCAGTGTTCAATGTGGATCGCCTTCGGCCCTACTTTCCACCTCTACTAGACACATCAGACGTGGCAGAACAACTCACACCAACATAGTTAAACCCCGAATGCATGGAACAAGCCACAACTGATCAGATTGTGGACACATATATCAAGAACACCCACCAGCAGAATATCCAGCTATATCGAGTTGTCAAAGTAGTCCAACTCCTTCACTAGGGAAAGTGGCTCACTAGGGGCCAAGTTCAACAGAAGTTTCCTCATCTCATGGAGGAACTCAACGCAATGGGGACCATTGCTTCCTAAGGGGGGATGAATGATCCAGGAGGATATTGGTGGCCACCCACCTATTCCTCTTGGACCCCCACCATTGTTTCTTTCAGTTTTCCAGTTTCCTAAATTGTAGCACAATTTA
>LPNX010627912.1:171979-182212 GCA_001517045.1 Pseudotsuga menziesii
GTTGTAAACTTTCGGAGCCGTTTTGAGGCCCTAAACGACGTTTTTTTGACATCAAATGGTCGGGAAAATATGAATTCATTTCGGACTTGATAATTTCTATTTATAGATGTAGTCCTTAAACAGATATTTCTAACGATGTATCATGCGCGTCAAACGGAGGTAGTATGCTAAAGTTACGACCCCGGGAAATTGATGTACCAAGTTACCCAACGGGGCCCACATTAAGGTGTTTCACCTCCTAGGGTTAGGTTTTTGGATGTGTAGGGTTTCCATTTTTTCTCAATAATATATAGGCCTTCGAGCCTCATTGTAACATAGCGTTTAGAGGCATGTAGCCTCCACATCTCTTCTTAGAGATAAGCTACCAGTACTCTAGCTAGTTTATATCCATTTTGTATGTAAACAAGTTTCAGCTATTTATTAATGAAATGAAGTGTTATTTCCACTACATATTTGTTTCTATGGTTATTTGTGTATTATGTTGCATTCTTGCATAAATCCGGATCATAGAAATCCATAGCGTAATCACCTTCCCATAAATGGTATTAACAAATATCTGGAAATGATCTATGTTTTCTGCACACGCTCTAGGAGAAAATGTATCTAAAACTCGTTCAAATCATCAGTGGGGATGACGTCTCCACTTAGTAGATTGCCACAACCTAGGGAGAAAACACAGAGATACACCATGGAAATTTTTTCCTTAATCAGCAGATCGACCCTCTCCAAACCCTTGGCTGGTATATTCTCAATACCAATTGGAAAAATGCTGAAAAACACTCCCTCCTAATATTTCTTGGTGATAATACAAATTCTAATATTTCTACATATCTATCTTGAAGAATGTTTAGGTGCATGTTTTGCATTTTGAGGTAATATGAGGTTTTGTATAGGGTTGCAAGAGGCTCATTGCTTTAAATACTCAATACAAATGATGAATAATTGCAACATTTAAAGCTAAAGGTCATCGACATTGAATCTTTGAAGGAGGTATATGTGATTTGTGTTTAAGAATACCAATAAAAGAGAGATTTCAACCTCATGAAAGTGTATCTTATGCTCATAGGATACCTCCATTTCAATTGTTTACAACATTTCATTTTGAGCGAAGGCTATGAAGAACAATTCATTACAGGGTTGTCTTGAATGCTGAAACTCTAAAAATCATTGAGTTTGTAGATTTGAGAGAAACTTGATAATATAGTCTCTTCACTTGATCCCCAAAGAAGGAGAAACCACTCTCAAGTATCCTGGAATTTTAAATGATAGTGCTAGCAAAATTTAATGAAAGGGTATAAATGGAAATAAATTGAAGATGATAACTTTTTCTTTAAGAACATATCATTATCTTTCCCATTCTACGTTGCAAGATTCTTTCATTTTTTGAATGTGATTTCATTCCTTCGTTGGTTATAGTGTGATTTACCCACTTATGTATTTGAATGCAGATAATTTCTCCATGGTTTTGGGTGCGCTTTACCCTGTTGATACCTTAAATGTGAACTATTCCCTTCATATTTTTGGGTGCACTTTAACCTCTGACAACTCCAAATGTGAATCATATCATTCATTGTTTGTAGTGCAATCTCCCATTTTCACCTTCATTTGATTGTGACTTACACAATTTACTTCTTCACTATTTAGGATGTGATTAACACTTTCTCCCTTTGGGATCCAATGGCTCTTCAATTCTCATCCCTTGGTTTTCTTATTCTACCTTTCAACTATGAGTTATGTTTCATTATTTCACACACTAAAAATACATTTAGATGTAAACCTATCCTTTATTTGTGCATTCTTTGAATTCCAAACTTAAAGTGGTTTAAAAAGCATTGAGAATTCAAATCAGTGGATTAATTCTTCATGCTTGAAGGTTTATTATCAAGATGTAGAAATTGAATTATGTTTGAGTGGAAGTATGGGTTTTATGCAATATTTTAGAGGGAAAATTACCAATGAATACTTTGTCATGCCAAAAATGGAAATGGGCATCTCATTCTAATATAAAACCTAAACATGTGAGTGGATTGTTGGTTTTGAAGTCAAATACCCCCACTTCAAAAATTAATACCTACCTATATTAACATTTATGAGTATTCATTTTAAATGGAGGAATCCACTACATAACTATAGTATCCTCAAGCATGGAAGTTTTAGCTATATGTTGTACTTCTAAATTGGCATTCATAGACTCACAAGTGACTCACCAATTTATTGGGTTTCAAATAATTTAGTATCACTACATATTTCATAAGTTGGGATAATGAGAGATAGAATAATGATAACTAGTAAGATAATGAGGAATCAAAATAACAAAAGAATGTGCATTTCCCGTAGACTTGGTACAATGGAATGATGGTATATATTTGAAGATAATAGTAAGGTTCGAGGGACCAAGTCTTGAAACATTCATGCATTGTGACAGTTTTAAGAGCAAATTTCTTATATATACAAGCAAAATTCTATTGTCACCCAGGCTTGCTAATTCCACAAATGAGAGATTAAGGACACCATGAGAAATCACATGGTCTAGAATCTTTGCATACATATTCCACAAACCTTATAATGTTGATGGTTATGTATCCAAAATAGGTTCAAGGGTTGGTATAAAGATTTGGTTTAAACAACAAGCAAATAATTCAGATGCAACAAGATGCACAGATTATCCTATGCTTAATGTTCATCCATTTCAAGATGAACTTTAACTTCAAGTGCACATAATAGAATCATTTTATGATATTGTTGGGTTTTTTAAATTATTTTGTATTATAAATTTATTCCACGTTGAAAGTTAAAGCGAACTACCATTATGAAAGTGAAGAGTCTTTTTAAACTCTTGTTAAGCTGTTGTATAACTATGTGTATTGAGCCATTGTATCAAGACTTGTTTTGGCAATAAGAATTTGAAATGAGGATTGTGTAATCCAAACTTAAAGATCCCATTGGGTGGATATATAATAATCAACCTAATTTGTGGTGAGTAATTGTGTCTTTCATTTGTTGCATTCCTTTATGGCCGACATATGAGCATTTTCTTATGAATCTATATTCATTAAATATTATATTTCATTGCTTTAGTTGTAGATGTTTGATTTTATTATTTTCCATAGTAGAAAAAAAGCTCCCTTTGTTAAATGTTGTTTTGTATAATGTGTGATTTTAAATATTTCAGTTCCCTCCTTACATCATGCTATCATGAAGGGATACAGGAAATGTTAGTTGTGGCACATTTCTTGTATAAATATGTAAATTCTTCGAACCTTCCAATGACCCTTGTTAGGCAGGTAGATTACTTAGGGAACCACCCCAATAATGATGTAGACCAAAGATCCCAGTTCAAATATTTACATGTGTTCTTATCCATATCACAACAATGTTTAATACCTATTAGAAGGTAACACCGCTTGCCAATATTACTTTACATATCACTTCTTACCCCATGCTACCATGAAGATGATACCATTTCATATATATATATATAATGAAAATGATACTTTTATTAGGCTTACGAACACTCACTAGTTGTAGAGTATTGTTTATTGGCAGTGGAAAAACACCTATAGGGATATTTTATTCATAGTTGATAATTCTTTATGCCATTTTTAAAATCTGAAAAATAACACAATTTATATGTTCCCTATATGGAGTTGTAAGGGTCTAAGGCCATTTACCAAACAATCTTGTAAATATCATCAATAGTTTTCCAAGTTGTATCAAGCTACCACAATAGCTATGGTTAGTAAATCCAATGAATGAGCAACACATGTTTATAACATCCTATGCACATAAGCACAACATAATAGTGACTTGAGCAACAATGAATACCAAAAGAGGAACCAACAGTATAAGCCAACAACATAAGAGGCATTGGATCCATATCCATAATGATTGGAAGATCAACCAATCCGAGTAGTATGAAAATCAATATCATAGTATAACTTCCAAAGAAAAATCCTAAAACTGAAATTGTGAAGAAAGACATGACACAAGTGCTTTGTTCAAAGGAAACAACATTTTTTTGCTTCATAGTACATAGTAAAAATCTAAACTCTCATAATACAATGGGAGAAATGAGAAAAATATATATGTTGTCTTTTTGTATTAGAAAATCCTAGAACAAAGTAAAAAATGTCATAATACAATGGAAGAAACAAGGGTCGCAGGGCATGCATCTGTGCTCCAATTGCATGGAACAGACTTATGCAAATCAACATGCCAAAACTTTATTTGGCATGAGATGGATGTTGATAACATGTTTATTCTAGGAATACAAATTTTAAGCAAATTCCTTGAATGCAAATGATGAGCAACACAAAAGAATTCAAATGATAGTATGGGAGTTATAGAGAAGCATTAGGAATGAGCGTGCAAGTAGTTGTGAGAAAAAATGCATAAAAAAATATAAGGGAGTGTATTAGGTAAATGTCATAAAAAATGGAGAGATAATCATATGGTTCAAATTCATTGTCATGGAAATACTAATAAGGATCCCAACCCTATGAGAAAAATCAGCATGAGCATTGAAATGCGAGCAAGGTTTTATCTATGGAAACCCATGAAAGGTTTTATCTACTGCTTAAATATCCACAAAAAATGGAATAAGTGGCTAACCGTTGCAACTTGGTGGGGTGGATCTTAAGAATAAATGAAGAAAGACATTAATAAATCAATAACGCAAGGTGAAGGAACATATATTGATATCCCAGTTCAAATTCATTTACCCTATGATCCAAGTGAAACAATGATGATAAACATTGAATAATGTTCCCCATAAAACTTTATTATATCTACAAAATGCTAAGAAAACCTCCATTAAGACCAAAGTAGCAAATAAATTTCAAATTTTGTGATCAAATAGAGGTGAAAAGATCTAATCTATAGAAAAGTGGGTAAAATTTTGATACACTAAGTTAAACTTTTTTAATTTTAACCAAATCAATTTGACTTTCAACCATAGGAGCTTCAAATGAGAACCCAACCCCCCCCACCCCCACCACCCAAAAAAAAACCTTTAATCACATATTTTGGAGAATCCAAGCTGCCACTTCAATATCCATCAAAACTAGGTATTTTTTGAGCTCCCTTTCTTTCATTTCACTCTATTTATTCTATTTTGTTTCAAAATTCATCCTTTGGGACCCTTGTAAAAACTGGAACTGAGAGAGCTAAAGATGGCTTAGTGGTCTAATATGATGTATAGGCTTGGAGGAGGCAAGATCACACACACTTTTTCTATTGAGTTCTTCAACCAATGGTCTCACCAATGAATCGCCATCACCATCCATATTTGCATCAAACTACTCAGTAGATTGTGAATAACTTGTAAATTTTGTTCAAAGGCACACCAGATGTTTAGAATCAACTTGCCTTCGCAAAAAAGGAACATATGTTCAATGTTGCTATTGTTTTCTGTATGACCTACAAGCTACTTCTTCATTATTCATTGATCCAAATGGACATAAAACCTACAATCCTGCAAGAAATGATTCCCATCTAAATATTCACAACCCTACAATGCTTTTAATATGGAGGGCTAATGTTGATTGTCAACTTGTTCTTTCTAGACATATTGTCCTCAAATACATTTCAAAGTATGCATCAAAAGTAGAGCCAAAATCAAAAGGCTACCATGCAATTCTCTCTCGCCTTGCACATGCAACACCAAGTGATGACCCCATTCTTCAGCCAATCAAACAATTTATTGCACAAATAGTTGCAGAATGAGACATTAGTGCACAAGAGATGTGTCACATGCTCCCAAAAATCCTTCTTGTGCTTTGTAGCCATCATTTATTTTCCCTAAATGTGAGCCAAAGAGTCTTCCGACGGGTTTGTAATGACACTACTAAAACCCCTCCACCGCCCCCCCTTCATATTTGCATACATGCAAAGACCCCTTGGTCTTGAACATCTAACCCTGCTTAACGCTGCTCGTTCTTCGTCTTTCTCGCCTAATAGGAAAAAAAATCCATGGAAACAAAACTTGCATCACAAGATTGTTAGAGTCTATCCACAATTCACTTACGTTCCTCCCTTTGATTCTTCATCTTTTGAACCCTTTTGTTGGAGAAAACTTCTTCTATACAAACCTTTTCATTCCATTCCTCACGATATTGGAAAAAATTTTGAAATTATTTCTCATTAGCATCACATTAAAGGCATATATGTTGTGTGGCAGGTTGAACACGTAGAAGAACAACTCTCTACACTTCTATCCGATGATTCAAACTCCAATGCAATTACCTTTCCCTTGCCCCATAGCATGGATGAATGGGAACTTCTCTCTTGAATGCGACCATGCAACAACATCCAAATCGATGACCTTGAAATGCTTGGAAATTGTGATTTTGATGAAAATCACAATTGGACACATAACAATATAACCACGGATTTGCATGAGACAACAACATCATTCATTGACCTCAATCACTTGTCCACCCAACTACATGAAGACACCCCATCTTTCTCCAATTCACCTGATTCCTTCTCTCCCACACAACGCATAGCCTTTGATCTTGTGATTTCCCATTTTAGAAACACTACACCTGCTCAACCACTCAAAATGGTGATTCAGGGTACTGCAGGCACTAGGAAATCTTACCTTATATCTTGCTTGAAATATGTACTCCAAACTACATCTGAACACTTTGCCTCCCCACTTCTTCTCCTTGCTCCAACTGGTTTTGTTGCTTTTAACATACATGCATTTACAATACATTCTTCTCTTTGAATACCCATTGGTGAAATGCACCCCCTTGAATGCCAATCACTTTCAAAACTTCAGGAAGAACTCCACCATATTCCTTATATTCTCATCAATGAAATGAGCTTTATTGGCCCAAAAAATGTTAACTCAAATTGATGCACGCTTATGTCAGGCTTTCCCCTCGCATTGTACAATCTCGTTTGGTGGTTTTTCCATAATCCTTCTTGGTGACTTCGGACAAATTCCTCATGTAAAGGACTTCCCCATGTATGAAGGATCATTTGTTGGAGCTTCTCTCTAGCATACATTTGATACTTTTATCACGCTCAACACTAATTTCTGACAACAAGGAAATAATTCTCAAACTTCCTTTTTCCAACTCTTGCTAAACCTTCTAAATGCAATACCAACTGTTGAAGAATGGGCACTCCTAATGACAAGAACACCTCATGCCTTTCACAAGTGGAAAATTGTTCATTTCAACAATCTATCCACTTGTCACCCCAATAATAGTTCTGTTGCACTACACAACAAACACATGCTCAAACAACTTCATATGCCAATGAACAAAGGAACAAAGATTCCCACCAATCCATTGATGGAAAACAGTTGCTATTAAAGGTCCTTCTTGCTATTAGTCAACAAGTCATGTTAACTGCAAATTTATGGGTTCAAGCAAGTTTTGTTAACGCCTCACTTGGAAAAGTCATTGAAATTATCTACAAATCCATTGAACAACCTCCTACCTTACCATCCTTTGTTGTTGTCCAATTCCTCCATTACAAAGGACCCTTATGAGATGCTTCTAATCCTACTTATGTTCCAATATCTCCCATAACAAGAGGATCGCGTAGGCAACTACTAGTTCGTATGGCATGGGGTTTAATAATTCATAAAGCCCAAGGTATGACCCTACAAAATGTAACAATAGATACTGGAAACATTGATAGACAAGGGCTTACATTCACTGTAATATCAAGAGTTGCATCTCTTTTAGGCCTTCGCATTTCTTCAGCTTTCTCTTTTTCCAGATACTCTCAAATGCAAGACAATCTGTATGTCCAAGGTAGGATACAAGAGGAAAGCTTACTTGCTTCAAAATATTTAAAACCAAAATGTGGTTGAAGCTTCTCATTGTTTGCTCTATAGATGTACTATTTTTATTTGGTCACTTGTTGATGTAAGAGATCTGCTTTTGTTTCAACGAAGATCTAAGAAATTTTGCAGTAATTGGATTCTAGACTAAACTATCTCAGGAAACTGAGACACTGATTATGAAAGTTTTTAGGTAGGACAATTAGGATATATAATTGATAAAAATGAAATAATTACTCAACGTATACAAATATAGATCAACTCTTATTTCCATAAATGAACTTTAAATAAAACTCAACAATAATAATTGCAATGCTTTATCTAAAGTATTATATGAATACAAAATTATCCTATCAGGTGATACTAATTTACAAATTAGTATTAGGAATCAATAACCATTCATCAGTTGCAGTAAAAGAGTATTTAAATTAAATAAATACATTTATCCAATGTACATTTCATATGTCAAGATTGTAATGCAAAATCGGTACATAAATCAACACATTCAATACATCAGCAACCTATGATCAGTATACCACAAATATAGAAGAATAACTGAAATTGATGAAACAAAAATTAATAAATAACCATAGAACATAACATAAGCAACAATGTAATTTTATTCAATTGCAAAACATTACAATGTTTCCAAAACTACAGAGCTTTCCTGATATGTCTTTGGTTTTCCTTCTCTAGTAGTGTCATGGAAAAACCGTTCTTGAGGGCTTGCACAATCAACTGCCCACTTGACCGGGTCAATATATGACATGAAAGCAGGTTAAGACCAATCTCCTTAACCAACTCCAAATAAATCTCAAACAAAATATTGCATAAGGTTTAATCCAAAAGTCACAAATGTACAATACATCCAAGAGGTAATACTAATTAACAAATTAGTATCAGAGATCATTTACTAGACATCAGTAGTAAAATAAATCACATAAATCAAACAAAGACATTCGTTTAACATATATGGAATACTTCAACATGTAGTGAAAAAATAGGACATGAATCAACACATCAACATATACGACTGATAATCAGCATGGCAATAAAAGTAGAAGAATGACTATAATTCGTTAAAGACATTTAACAAACAACCATGAAACAAAGCATGAATGAATGCAAAAAATCCCCCCCTTTACTTGGGAAACATTTTCCTTTAAATGACATTACAAAGTCTTACAAAAAAAGGAAAATTCCCAATATTTGGGATTACAAGATCAAACAATTTAGGTTTGTTCAAGGGTGAAACGCCACTTGGCATCTAGGTCTATTAAGAAAACAATGTCTTGAGATTTAGCCTGGTCAAGATGTACTTATGCCCTGATAATATTGGACATGATCTCCCTCTTCTTTACCTTTTTCCACACACCAAGATAAACCTGTATCCCAGCCATCACAGAATTAGGTGTCTTGATCTAGCTCATCATCTCCTTTAAGGTAAGTTGGGTGTGTTGGAGTATCGAGTACCTTTACATGGTATAACCGCCGCACCTCTAGGAATATAAAACAAGTGGACTAACCGCCACTCCTGGTGATAGGGACTTGTACTTGGTTTCAAATGTTCACCAACATATACAGGTTTTGGTGTAACGACAAACCTTACATGGTATCAGAGCATTTATGAAGAGCCACTTCCAGTTTTGACCAAGATCTGGAACCAATGTTGCCAAAACTTTGAAAGGGTTTCTGGTTCTAGAGTTTTTGTGCATTTGTGGAATGTGGGAGTTGTTCCATTACGTCCAAAGCGTCGTTTCCATTGGGAAAGAGTTTTTGTTTCATCGAAAACTGTTTTCCTTTGATCTAGAAACACCAATTTCGGCAAATATGAAGGTATAATGTTACAGTGACGGATTTGTTTTATTTTTTTAAAATCTCTCATATTTTATCAATTTTATTATTATATCTTTATTATTTTTAGTCTCGGACTGTTGCCTTCCTTAGCTGCGTATGCTCTTTGCCGTGTACCTTGAGCAATCGTAACGAATCAGAAACAGAAAGGAAATTTTTTTTCTTGTCTTCTCGGCTACGTATGCACTTTGTCGTGCAGCTTGTGCGATCACAGTGAATCAGAAACATTGAGAAAACTTGAAAACGTAGACTTTCCGGGTAAGTTAACCAATATCTAACCCCATAGTGTGGAAAAGTTTTTTTGTTTTCATTTTTCATTTTTTGTGATTTGCAGGAAAAAAAGACAAGCACGAAGAACGAGAGAGAAGAGTAAAAAAAAAAAAACCCTTACTCTTTCCATTCTTTTACGTACCTTTTAAACTTAGTTCACTTGGTTCAAAGTTGTTTTATTCCTTAATAGGTCTTGATTTCAAGTCTTATTAAGTTAATTTTTAGTGCATGCAATTTCTATTTTCAAGTTACTTTATTGTAAAAGTGCATCTCACTTAAATAAAATAAAATAAAAAGTGAGTCACTTA
>LPNX010627912.1:193332-214699 GCA_001517045.1 Pseudotsuga menziesii
TATGCCCCACATCTCATGGAGCCAAGGCTTACCGACATCTCACGTTGGACCTTTACACCTTTATGGAAAAACACAAGCTCTCCAAGCGCGTCACTTGGGTATATATCAACTAAGTCACATTTTCAATGAGGAGGTTGTATGAGTTCCCTTCATTCACACAAACATCCGCAACTACACTACTACGCCAGTGGCCACAGCTCGGTTGCCTTCTCATTTTATAACACCCTTGATACACACAAGCCTGGGTCTTACCTTTATTTTGTATTTATTCTTTATTTTGATACACCCAATCTCCGGGTTTCGATCCCCACTGAGTCAGTTTTTCCGCAAGAATGCCTCCCCGCGTTGTGAAGAAAAGTGCCCGACCAACTGGCCAGAATAAAACAAGCGCAAAAGCTCCCAGAAAATCCCTCAAGCTACCGGCCAAGCCCGTGAGCTCTACCCCACTGAAAACAGAACTCGAGGCCGTCAAGAAAGCAGATTCGAAGCTCTCGCCCACCGTTGAAGCTCGGAAAGCTGAGGAAAAAGCCGTCGAGCCATTTCAAGATTTGAAAGAATCACCCGTACTCGAAGCCGTGCCGGTGAAAGAAATGCCGGTAGAGGATGCCAACATCGAGGACAAAGAATCAACGAAGGATGTAGATCATAACGCCTCTGCAGAAGGGAGTGAAGAGGGAAAAGACTCAGAGAACAATGAAACCGATACTGCAATGCATGAATCACAGGATGATGATGTTAAGGATAAAGAACACCAGGATGAGCCCGCTGAAAATAATATTGTAGTCATGGGTGACCAGAGCGACGGAGAGGGAGAGGGAGATGGAGAGGGTGGCCAGGGCCAGGGAGAGGGAGAGGGAGAGGGTGAGGGTGAGGGAGACGGAGACGGAGACGGAGAAGAAGGTGATGATCAACTTGATGTGGAAATGTCCGCCAGGGTCAAGGAGCGGATAAAGCAGAAAGAGTTCGAGGTATTTGTTGGTGGGCTTGATAGGAATGCTGATGAAGAAGATTTGAAGAAGTCTTTTTGTGAGGTTGGTGAGGTTGTTGAGATCAGAATGTCGAAAAACTATCAAACTAAGAAGAATAAGGGAATTGGATTTGTTCGTTTTGCTACTGTTGAGCAAGCAAAAAAAGCTTTAGAGCTTCAGAATCTACAAGTGAAGGGGAAACAATGTAGAGTTACACCAATCCAAGATAATGAAACTCTTTATATACGCAATATTTGTAGATCATGGACAAAAGATACTCTTACAAATAAATTAACAGAATACGGAATAAACAATATTGAGGAAATAACTTTGAGTGAAGATCCACGACAAAAACAGTCAAATAAGGGGTTTGCATTTGTGAAGTTCACCACTCATCTTGAGGCTACAAATGCCTTGAGGCGCTTGCAAAAGCGAGACGTTTTCTTTGGTATTGACGTTTGTGCAAAGGTTGAGTTTGCCAAATGTGGTATTGAGCCGGATGATGAGGAAGTAATGTCCCAGGTCAAGTCTATATTTGTCGATGGATTGCCACCATCTTGGGATGAAGATCAAGTTCGGGGTAAATTTGAGAAGTATGGCGAAATTGAAAAAGTGGAATTGGCACGAAATCTGCCTACAGCTAAGCGAAAAGATTTTGTATTCATTTCTTTTACAATTCGTGAAGCGGCGCTGGCTTGCATTGAAGGAGTAAATAAGAATGAGCTCGATGAAGAAAATAACAAAGTTACTCTGAAGGCTACTCTTCGAAAACCTCGGCAAACGGGACGATCATCTGGCGTTGGCGTTGGCGTTCGTTCAGGATATGGTGGTAGTCGAGCGGGTAGGGTGCCTGCATGGGTTCATGGTGTTCATGGTGATAGTAGATTAGGGGTTCACGAACGCAGGCAGCAACCTTTAGGAATTAGGGCATATAATGATAGTCGACCGCCTGGTCCTGCTTATGCACGAAGCGATTATAGGAGGAATTATAGAGAAGATGACGCTAATTATCTTTATAGGCGAAGATCTCCAGCCAGATCTGTTGGGACAGTTACTAGACGATCCTCACACAGGGATGATTACTCACGCGGATATTCTGACAGCATGCCTCCACACAGGCCTATATATCCTGAGGATAGATACAGTCATCGCATGAATGGAATGGCAGCCTATAATGATGGACCTGTTCGAGTATCTGGGTCCAAGCGGCCGTATTCAGATGTGGACGACGATCTTCCATACCTTGTTCGGAATTCCAGGAGTCGTCTGGATTATGATCCAGTGGGCGCAGATTCACGTTATGGAGGAGTGTTGAGGGTAGGGCAAGATCAAGTACTAGTAGGTTATGGTGGAGGTAGCGGAGATGGTAGACTTTATGATGCAGGGATCGCAGATTCATGTTATGGAGCAGTGTCCACTAGTCTAAGCCAAGATCAACAACTAGGTTATGGAGACGGTAGAATTACTGATGCAGGGGCCACAGATTCACGTTATGGAGGAGTATGGAGGGTAGGACAAGATCCAGAAGTAGGTTATGATGCAGGTAGCAGAGCTGCTGGAATTTATTCAAGTGACTACGTGCCTAGTGGACCATATTCATCTGTTTTAAATCGGACTGCGCCTGGTGAATACGGACGTGGCAGTGGCTCAGCGTCACGCTATTGATTTTTTTACTATTTCAACTTGTCCTACTACTTTTAAGTTTTAACCCTTTCTGATTTTTTTCCAGTTGAAGTAACATAGATTTTGGGATTTATGTCGTGAGAAGTAACTCATGCAAGACGTTTTGCTTTGGTCACTTACGAAGCTATCTCCTTGACAAAGGTCTTAGCAAACAAGAATGTCAAGTCGCTTAGAAATTCTAAATGTAATTTGTGCTGATAGTTGTGTTACGCCATTTTTTTTTATTGTTTCTAGATTTTGTTTTTCTGAGAGTATATTCTCCTAAAATTCCAGAATCCATGGCATTTTGCTTAATATTTCTGAGTGGAGTTGTTGTGGCTCCTGTTTGCCTGCAAAAACTTGCGAATGTTACGTGGAATTTGGGTAACTGGTGATGGGTGATATTAGGAATTTGTTGGTTGTCGGTGCTGACATTTCAAGTCAAAGGGAACCTGCAGTAGATACTATGAAAGAACAATTGACAGCGGGAAAGAAGAATTGTTATGGGAAGTCTTAATGCAATACATGTGAAGAGTCAAATTGAATTGTGAAGAATCAAATTGAATTGCAACTTGCTTGAACAAACATGTTGCGGATTGAGCAACATAACAGCTAATAAAAGCTAATCTTTCTTTATAGCAACCTTCGCTGCATTATTTGATTACAGGACTTGATGTTGCTTGCAGTTGTCATCTTGTCTGCTATTTACATATTCTACTGCTATTTACATATTCTAATTTTTCTTTATAGCTAGCTTTGTTGCATTTATTGATTACTGGACTTGATGTCGCTTGCAGTTACCAGTTGTCATCTCGTCTGCAATTTGCCAAACCTCTTTTCCAGAAAGTAGCCTTAATAACCTAATACTTTATTGGAACTCACTCCACCACACTTTGGGAAATAATATCAAGTAATATCTTTTGAAGGCATAATATGCATGGAGATCCATAAACTTAATTGATATGATAGTAGTATAATTTGGTAGTGTCGATCTTTTATATATGGAAATATCGAAATTTAGAACATGTGTAATAAATAAAGTTGATTTTAAAAAGTCAAATTTTAATTATTAAAACTTTATAAAATAAATACCTTTCAATTTCATACTTTATAATTTCATTTAATAGGAATTAAAATATGTCAAAGAAAATAAATATGCAAATATAAGACCAGCACAAGATTTACCATGTTCTCAAAACCACTTACATCCTTGCTCATTCAGGAGTCAAAGTTAGCATTAACACAATTTAAACATTAATTAATTAATTACAATGTAAATAGTGGTAAAAATTATTTACTTTCTTAAAATAATTAATAACTATTGATAACTAAAAGTTTTTTCTATCATATGATTGGCATTACAAATTTTTTTTTAAAGAGTAATTTTGTTTATAAAAATATATATTTAAAAACAGAATGAGATTAAGTTTAAAATTTAATGGTTGATCTTTAATATTACATTAAAAATATTGTATGTGTTTAACTATATATAAATGTTATATCTATTGTTGTATATTTAATTAAAAATATTATATATGAGAAGTCTACTTAGGTATTTTATTAGTATTGGATTTTATAGTTACATTTTTATTCTGTATCGAATTGTATTCATATCCTAATAGTACTCGAATTATGCTATTATGATTGATATAGGTTGTGGGATAATTATATTACATCACATATGTTTAGAGGATGCATCACAATCCATGTAATAAAAATTTTAAGCTACATGTATACCTCAACATCCAAGCTTTAGATACACCATCATTGTAAATCTCTAATGTAACAACATTTAATTAGTAAGCTATCTACATGCAAAAGATTTGCATGACTAGCAATAACCATATTATTAAGATTAATATGTTCCTAATAGGCGGAAAGAAATAAATTACTAATAGACACTTTAATAGAAGTTTTGGTGGAATAATCAAATAGTTGAAGATTAATTTTAATTTTTCAACTATTACTAAATGTACTTATCACATGTTAATTAATTAATTTTTATTTTTTTTCAAATTATTAATTTTGGTCAACACTCATGGAATCAATCTCCACAACACACTTGTCTCATTCTCGTTTAATTTTGGACGACGCTCATAGAATCAATCTCCATAGTACACTTGTCTCATTCTCGTCCATAGATGAGAAAGCATAGATAATACTCCACCTCAAAATTCTAAGATATATGTGAACCATCAATAAGTATGATGGACCTGAATTTACAATAATAAAATAACGTGAAAATATTAAACACAAGAGAGGATGCAATTTTCCATTTAAGCAAGTTCCTTTATGTATACTTTTTCAAAACTGTAAAAATTGACCTAGTGTTGATTAGTGTCATTTCTTCAAGTACAAGCTTGTATTTAGTAATATATTATATGTCGGGCGTTAACTCAGATGTGCATCTTCATGCATTGTCTAGATTTAAAGTACCTTTTTAAACAAAAATATCCAAACCGTTTGGCTTATCCTACTTGGTTTCTCTAAGTCTGCAATATCCATAACAAAACGCTGCCAAGCCTGCCAAGGAAGATGCATTGTCTAGATTTAAAGTACCTTTTTAAACAAAAATATCCAAACCGTTTGGCTTATCCTACTTGGTTTCTCTAAGTCTGCAATATCCATAACAAAACGCTGCCAAGCCTGCCAAGGAAGAGCCTACATATTGCATTACTATACTAATCAGTATAATTTATACTATAAAACCATAAGTTAATATAATTTAAATACTATAAAATCATAAGTTAAGAAATTTTTTGGGTCTTTAGTTCATTTCCACCGTAACTCAAATCCTAACGTCAACCTTCAAGCCAACTGTCATACTCAACTCCTAGAGTCATCCACTTAAGGCCAAGCCCAACAAGCCCTTAAATATTTGTATATATATAATCTCCTTTAAATATAAAGGGCCGGGACCTTACGCATTACATTAGGAATGGCAAGGCCCACCTTCACGTTTAGTTAACACCTCCTTTAAAAGTAAAGTAAATCCCTCTTTGATTCTAGGACTAAAAGGTTTTTTTATAACTGCATCTGGATTTTTATATTATATATGTAACTATGGAACCAATGTAACCACAACTATTGCCTCTGCCATGAATTTAGGAACTGTATCCTTTGCTACTGGGTGAACTAAGTAAATTGTTGGGTATGGGCATGTCGTCTGTTATTTGCACATTCATCCAGTTGTTATGTTTATGGAATATGTAGATAGACTTTCTTCCAACTTGTTGCATTATTTAAGTAGTTATGTTTATGGAATATGTAGAGAGACTTGCTTCCAACTTGTTGCGTTATTCAAGGCCTTCATATACAAACTAACACAAAAGACAAAGTTTGTGATTGGCATTTGCGTACGCTTGAGGAAAGACTATTTCAACATAATATTTTGATAATACAATATTTACGCTATTGAGCATTGAAAAACACATTGTTGTTATCACAATCGTCTTTATGGTTAATGATTGATCCTAAATTGTAGCGAGCTTTAATTGATATTGATATGGATGTAGAATCTTGTTTTAACTATTGTTATAAACAAAAGAGAGTTTTACGAAATGCGAAAGGCTTGGATTTTCCCTAGCAGATGCAAGGAAAATGCAAAAATCATTGATTTTTCTGTTTAAATTGGGTGTGTTTAAAATCATTAATGGCTCTAAGGGACGCAAGAGTGCCAAGGGAGATTGTAATGGTTAGGAAACTTGCAAGGATGGGTTGCAAACTTAAGGTACATTCTAATGGTACATGTGGATTTGCAGTCTAAATGTTGGTTTTAGGAAGGCTATTTGAAGGGGAGGAAACATGTGTCTTTTTAAAGGATATGGTTCTGTAACAAAGGCTCCTAAGCATTTTACCTGCACACAGTTGCAATCATGCCATCAAAGATAGAGACAAAGGAAAAAGTAGCTCTAAAGGTTCCAGCCCCAAGTCTCTTAATCTACAAAGGATCCATTGTAAGGTTCTTTTGTTCATGGTTGTAGATGCTTCAAAGGTATGTGTTATGGGACTTTAAATCAAAACACATAACCATTTTTTCATAAAAATCATAGCCTAATATACATTCATCTTAATGTGGAGAGGATATCTATAAGTTATCTCCATTTTGTAACGAATCACATAAAATTCTTAGTTTTCTCCATTTTGCAATGTATTACACAAGAATCTAGTTGCTTGTTCTTCATTTCCTTGGGTTGTTTTGTGATGCAACAAAATTTATTTGTCAATTCTAATCCCAAGCGACAAATGCAAGTCAGCTATTAAAAAATCCATTAATATAAGCAATCTCGACCCCTCGCTCATCCACTTTTTTATTCCAATGGGAGTGTTCTCAAGCTCTCTATCTATCTATAGGATGTAGATCATAAAGTATCCAATCTCGGGTAGGAGTACCTTGGGCATCTAGCTTTTCTAACAAGGCTTGGTTCTAGCAGCATATTCTTATTCAATTGATCACACAGTCTTTTTAAAACAATTTTGGATGCATGGCATGGGACAGATGGGAAGATCGAGCATGCCTGTCTACCACCTACCTTACACACGCATGCAAATAGCCATGCAAGGTTATTGATCGCTGTGAACAAATGTCAGAGTTTCCAACAAGGTTCAACGACTGCAGAGAAGAGATGTAAGGGATGTCAGTTGTGGGGACTGCCACTGGGAAATGAAAAGTAGATTTTTCAATAAGAAGGTGGATGTGAAATAATTAGGAAAATGAATGGATTTTCCTGAAAAAATCATAACATAAAAAACTGGATTGATCGGCACGACAGTCAAAACCTACTCGATTACATAATTCCTTGCTAAGAAATTCAAATAAAATCTTCATAAATGGCTTGCAAATGAATTCTCTTTGGTGATATCTTCATCTTCATCTAGTCCACCACAATCTTTGAATCACCAAAATCTTGTATATTCTATGCTTCCTTTGAAAGAGAAAGAAACATTACTAACTTTAGAGCCATCAACTCAACACGGTTATTTCTGCTCAATTCCATACCTGCCAAAAACTTAATCTATGGTTGTCTGAAAAACAAACAATACCACCTACACATAGCTTCATCCTAAAAACATTTATGTAATACTTTAGAATAAAGGATACATCTAGCCATTCGAAACATAGTCCTATTTTTCCTTTTAGCTACCCTATTTTGTTGAGGTATTTAAGGAACACTATTTTGATGTTGAATTCCATCCTTATTTTAAATATGTATTAAAATTTTTTAGTGAATTCCCTCCCATTACCAATTCTCAAAATCTTAATACTTCTACTAGATTATTTTTCAACCATGGATTTAAAATCTTGAAATATACCAAAGGTTTCACTTTTATGCTTCAAAAAATAAACTTAAAGATTTGCAACTAAAGTCATCGATAAAAGTAAGAAAATAGACTACATAAGACAAAGAAAGAGTTTTAATATGACCACAAATATCACTATGAATTAGTTGCAATGGTTCTTTAGCATGACACGATTTACCTTTATCAAACATTTCCTTATGATGTTTACCAAGAACAAAACATTCACAAACACCTTTAATGGAAGAACTTGAAGGTAAGCCAAGTACCATATTAGAGATTATTTGAATTTTACCATAATTCAAGTGACCTAATCATTCATGCCATAATTTACTTTGTTTATCAGCATGAGCAACATAGGAATAAAATTGTGTATTTTTGGTTAAACTAAAACCGGTAAACTTAAAAAATCTAGCGTTATGATCAACAAGACCAAAAGAAATAATTTTGAAGTAATGTTTGATATCTTTTAACACATATTTATTGGGAAAGGATTCAAATTTATAACATTTCTGACATTTATGAAAAATAGAAATCAAGTTGATGGGAATTCCTTGAACACAAAACAAATCTTCAAAAGTACCATTAGGAACATTAACATTACCAGATTCTATAAGTGAAGCATGATTACCATCGCTTATAAATACTTTATGTGTTGTTTGCATTTTAGTAAATAAAGAAGTTCTGACAGACATATGGTACAACTTATTTATTTAGATAACTTACAACTTCTTTATTTTAGTCTCATAAGATGTAAAAAAAGTTGTAAGTGATTACCATAACTTATAAATACTTTGTGTTATGTGAATTTTATTGTCATGAGATGTAAATAAATAAGTTGTAATAGACATATGGTTATATTTTCCATAATCCATTATCGATTCCACATTAAAATCATATTTATCAAGTTGAACATAGTAGGAAAACACGATTACCTGTTGTTCTTTAGAAGACTCACTTATTGCTTTAGCAAATTCACATATTCATTTAAAGAAATTATTTTTTGGATGGTTGGTTTTCCGTGCAATACTTATAAGTATTATGCACTTTGTTTTTGTTAGATACCATGTTAGAAGCATCATCACAAGAAGAGTGAGGGGTTGATCCTTGATTATGTGGTTTAGAATGTTTATTAAAACTTATATTAGGATTCTTTTTAGTATGTGCCATTAGAGATTTACTATTAGATAATTGACCGAAAGAAATTAAGATATTCTGCTCATTTATTAAACCTTTACAAAATTATACAAAAGTTGGTTTCATAGTTCCTTTAGACATTTCAATGGTTCTATTCATAGTTTAGATCAATATGTCAAAACATGAAAATAATATTTGTTCTACAAAAATAATGAGAGGATTATCATTTTTCTTGTAATATTTACCACAATTATTTAACTTTTCATTATATGTTTCAATTTCAGTCAGAAATGACTTTATTCTATTAACATTTCTAGGGTCTAACTCATTATTTTTATTTTCTATATAATAAGAAAACACATCATCACTTTTATGAAATAAAGAAGCTAGCATTTTGCATACTTCAATGTGGCTATCCTTAGCTTCAATATGTACTTGTAAACTATCTAACATTATTTGTCCAATGAGTGATTTTTCTTAATCACATCGATATTCCCTTATAGATGAGCCTTTTGCATCGGCTGGCTTTGTTTAGTCACCTTTAACTAATCTACAAAGATTCTTACTCATAAGAACTTAAATCATATTTCTCTTCCAAGTTACTAATAATAAATTTTCTTCCATTTCATTTTTCTTAGGGAATAACCTGGAAAACTGCTTTAGTAGGCACTTGATTCAAGATATAGTTAGCACATCAAATAGATCCAGCCTAAAAACATTTATGTAATCATTTAGAATAAATCATACATCTAGTCACTTCAAACAAAGTTCTCTTTTTCCCTTTAACTATCCTATTTTGTTGAGGTATATAAGGAACACTATTTTGATGTTGAATTCCATGCTTAGATAAATATGTAATAAATCTTGTTTTAGTGAATTCCTCCCCTTACCAATTATCAAATTCTTAATAATTTTAGCAGATTAGTTTTCAACCATGGATTTAAAATCTTGAAATATACCAAAGGTTTCACTTTTATGCTTCAAAAAATAAACTTAAGATTTGCGACTAAAGTAATCAATTTACAAGTAAGAAAATAGACTGCATGAGACAAAGAAGGAGTTTTAAGAGGACCACAAATATCACTATGAATTAGTTGCAATGGTTCTTTAGCACGAAATTTTTTACCTTTATCAAACATTTCCTTGTAATGTTTACCAAGAACACAACCTTCACAAACACCTTTAGTTGAAGAAATTCAAGGTAATCCAAGTACCACATTAGACATTATTTTCATTTTACCATAATTCAAGTGATATAATATTTCATTCCATAATTTCCTCTGTTCATCAACGTGAGAAACATATGAATAAAAATGTTGATTTTTGCTTGAATTAAAATCAATAAACTTATATAATCTAGCATTATGATCAACAAGAGCAGAATAAACAATTTTGAAGTTATATTTGATATATTTTAACACATATTTATTGTGCCAAGATTCAACTTTATAACCTTTCTGACATGCATGACAAATAGAAATCAAGTTGATGGGCATTCCTTAAACATGAAACACATCTTCAAAAGTACCATTAGGAACATTAGCATTACCAGATCCTATTATTGAAATATGATTACCATCACTTATAAATACTTTATGTGTTGTGTGCATTTTAATGTCATAAGATGTAAATAAATAAGTTGTACCAAAAATATGGTACAAGTTATTTATTGAGATCACTTACAACTTCTTTATTTTAGTGCCATAAGATGTAAAAAAAATTGTAAGTGATTACCATCACTTATAAATACTTTATTGGTTATATGCAATTTAGTGTCATAAGAGGTAAATAAAGAAGTTGTACTAGACATATGGTTAGATTTGCCAGCATCCATTATAGATTCCACATTAGAAGAATATTTACTAAGTTAAACATAGGAAGCACATCAGGATATATGTTGTTCTTTAGAAGACTTCTTATTTCTTTAGCAAATTCACATATTCATTTAAAACAATTATTTTCAGGATGGTTGGTTTTTCCACAATACCTACAAGGATTATGCACTTTATTTTTGTTAGGTACCATAATATAAGCATCATCATGAGAAGAGTGAGGGGTTGATCATTGATTATGTGGTTTAGAATGTTTATTAAAAATTATATTAGGATTATTTTTACTATGTGCCATTAGAGCTTTACTATTAGATAGGTGACTATTGTAATCACTCATATCACTAAGTTACCAATTATACACACAAATAATCATATAATCATAACAGAGACAAGAGACAAATATAGTAGGTTAAAAGAACAACTTATATTACACAAAACACATATGGGTTCATACAAACATCAAACCAAACCAAGTTCGTATCTGGTTCAACATCCTATTATATATGATTACAAAATAGTTATGAATAACTACTTGTTGGTTCAGTCAACTGAAATGACCTTTGGAGGCTGACCTAATCTCTAATTAGTCGGCTAACTAGTCCAGTCGGCTCACCGACTAGCTCCTCCAACAGTGACCAATAGCAAATAATATATATTGCTCATTTATCAAACATTTACAAAATTATTCAAAAGTTGGTTTCATAGTTCCTTTAGACATTTCAATGTCTCTATTCCTAGTTTGGATCAATATATCAAAACATGAAATTAAATTTTCTTCTACAAGCATAATAAGAGAATTATCATTTTTCTTGTAATATTTACCACAAACTTTTCATTACGTGTTTCAATTTAAGCATGAAATGACTCTATTCTATTAAAATGTTTAGGGTCTAACTCATGGATATTCTTTTCTATATAGTATGCAAACACATCATCACTTTTATCAAATAAAGAAGCTAGCATTTTCGATACTTCAATGAGGCTATCCTTAGCCTCAATATATACTTGTAAACTATCTAAAAAAAATTGTCCAATGAGTGCTCTTGCTTGATCACATCGATATTCCCTTATAGATTATCCTTTTGCATCGTTTGGTTTCATTTGGTCACCTCTAGCTAATCTTCATAGATTCTTAATCCTAAGAACATCAAGCATATTTCTCTTCCAAGCAATATAATTAGATATAACTAATTCAAGAATATAAACTACTTCTAAATTCATAGTGTGACAAAAACTAAACTCTGAGGAAAAATGACAAAAAAAAAGATCTAAAATAAAATTGACAAAAAAAAACCAAAAAATTATCACCAATATTAAGCCTAACAATAGCTAATTGATGGATTTGCAAACCTACGGTAGAAACAATGAACATAATTGATTTCGACAATTTTTTTACCGAAAAGAGGGCCCACACTCTTTCTATACAAAACATTTGTTTGTGCATGCACTTTTTCTTAAGGAAAGGTGTGTGTGTGTGTGCACTTTCTCATACCAGAAGGTACATGTATGTCCTAATCTTCCCAAAAATCTCAAAAAATGGAAAGTTGTGAAACTATTCCGTCATGTTAAAAAGCTACGACAAAACAAAACTAGATCCAAAAAAGACAATATATATGTTGTAAAATCAATAGATCATTGATATAAAGTTAGTATGCAATGGATTTTATCCCATACCTATAGAAAGAATTAATAAAAACAACTTGGAAAATATGAAAAATAAATGTTGAGGGTTAGGGTTTGAAATAAAATCTCAAACGTGTAGAAACATTTAAAATTTAAAGAATCGCCACAAGGGTTTAATAGATATGATGGAAAATATATTAGATATGGAGGGCCCAAAAAAATGAATAATTGTTACTTGTGAAAAAAAATAAAAAAAATTACTGAAGAAGGTAGAGCATAGTAACCAACTCTGATTCCATGCTAGAATATTAAGAATATGCATAAACATACAACAATATGTATGCTTACATTTAAAGAAAGAATCTACTAGTACAACCTTCTATCCATACAAGCAACAATAATCAAAGTAATAAACTAGAGACAAGATAAAAGAAATGATACGCCATATATACGTGGTAAAACCTCAAATGGGGAAACATCCACAAGTAGGTAACTCCTTATTCTTCAGAAATCTCGAATATTACACTTGAGCTCCAATCCACATATGCTCTCACAACTTTAAAATATCATTGAAATGAAATATTCAACATATGCCCAAAATATCTCCTTCACCTCTATTGTATAACTAGAGGTATGGAAGAATAAAATCTCAAAATACATGTGGGATAAATGATTTTCCACCACCTTATATAATGAATAGTAATAGGATAATATTACTCCATGATACATGCGGGATAACTCATTTTACATAATATTAGAGTTATTTATGTCTTCCTTTCCTAGACATCCTATGACATCACACTAGGCAACATTACACATTCCATATTAAAATTACACATTCTAATCAATTTGAGCTTAACAAAGATAAAGGGAGCATTCCATCCATTGCATGACCTAACCTGATACTACAAGGTTCATCATTGAATTTTACCTGCTATTTTTCATTTTTTTGGAGAATGCGAGAATTCGAATGAATCCATCTTTACTCTCATTATTTGAATGTTAGTCCATCGATTGTGGATGTGACTTGTAAGATTACATTAATTTAAGTCTAGGTATAACTGGCATGTGTCGTAAAACCTTATTTGAAATTGTAGGGCCTTGTAAATTTGTATGATACCTCTTCTCTTTGCATACATGATATTATTCAGTATTTTGATATTCTTTTGTATATAAAATGCAATCGTTTTTACAAGATTGAATTTTCTCATATCCAATCCCAAAATAAACCACACTTGATGTGCTTCTCTACAATTTGATGGCAAAAAATTATCTTCAATGAATATTTTATCTTTTAGTGCCATATAAGATTGTCAAACATTAAATCAATTTAAGATTTGAATTATGATAAGCATGTTCAATATTTGATTTAAAAACATTGTTTAGGTAGCATATATCATTAAGATCCACTTAAAAAAATATAAATAAAGTTAATAGATATATACTAATTAGATACACCAATTGAAAACACAAATCTAGAATATAATTCAACTCTCTTTAGCAAGGTAGTGAATCTCTTATCTAACGATGCAAATATTGACTTAAGTTATAATAATATTAGTGTGTACGAAAGTTTTAATGTTCGAATTATTAAATTGAGCACATAGATATGTGGACCAACACACAACTCACAAGATAGATCATACAATTTACTTAGCATTTGAAGAATGAAACAGTGAAAAAATGGCTTGCAACTGTGAATGCTTTCATTAATAAAAAATAATTAGATAATTAATTACAATGAAGTACAATGCCTAAATAGCCTCATGCAATGTGAATCCATGTGAGGAAATTTGAATTGGTTTGACTCTACTTGACTAAATGGTTAACTGACCTTGTCTAAATCATTATCGTAGTTCAAAATCACAACTCAAGTGTCTAATTCAGTGTTAACTAGTCTAACTGAATGAGGTAGGTGAGTAAATGCACCTCACCTGAATGCAACCATGAAAACCTAGCACTAACTGAGTAGAACTGAGTGTAACATGATATAACTAAATGTAACTGACTCCTAACTGAGCTTGACTAGTCACCAACTGAACTCAACTAATGGAGGTTGGTATTGGCACTCCCAGTGGCTCCTAATTTGTAGGGATTGATCTAGGAGGCTCCTAAATTGATGCATGCAAGTGAAATCAGTGGTAGTTGTCCTCAATTAGTGTTCCCCACACTTTAGTAACTGCTACATGTGCCCCAATTAGACCAAGTGGAACCAATGGTGCTAGTGACTAAAAATAGAGTGAAAGGACACCATATTTAGACATGAATCTTGATTTAGACATAAATGACCAAATTGAACAAGGGAGTATTATAATCCAAACACCCCATGAATGCTAACTTGGAAAATTTGTGGGCACTGGTAACTAAGGCCATAGGTCACCCATTACAGCAAGTAAAGTAACTGCTCAATACAAGGAGCTGGGGAAAAACCACATGGGAAAAAAGCCCCCCCCTCTAACTAAGAATATAGAATCAGGATTCAAGTTTGAAAAACTTGAAAATATGTTGTTGCAATCTCTGTGATGTAGCGAAGCAGCATGCATAATGTTCTATGCACAAGTATCCTAGGGCCTGACATGTAGGCTTCTCCATCTTCTCCCAAAATGATGATAGAAGGGAGGAGGAATGTAACCTTTGCCTCTTTATGGATGAAGATGTATGATCCACTCTATTCTTTTGAATTCAGTGTGACTGATCATCCCTTTCCATGTAGCATATTACAGGGAGTTTATTGCATCTCTCTGAATAGAGGTAAGATTGCATGACATAGCGCAAGGTTCTTTGTCTTCTGAGTGTCATACGGATTTCCAGTGATGTTCCTAGCTTCCTGCTTGGGAGTAGGGGCTGAATATGGATCTGAATCACCCTAAATATCAATCTCATAAACCAATACATTCTACGATACTAGTGGAAACTGCAAAAGAAGTAGATGGAATGTTTTTACCTTCCCTTGCAAGTGGCTACTGAGAGTGCACTGGTTTTGAAAGTGGCATGAAGTGTGAAAACTCATATGCCTTGGAGGCATGATTTGCAACACCCTTAGCTATGATGTTCTCGTTATAGATATCTATGATCTAAACTAAATCGGGACCAAATATCACTTGCTTTGGAGATCTAGTATGAGCCATCTAATATACAGATAACAAATTTGCAGCTAAGGAGGGCACACAAAGCACATCTTTGAACTTTCCATGTTGAAGCTTGATAGAACCCTTCCATTTGGCTTGAATTTGACTGTTATTGCCCATATGAATACTAGGACCATCAAAATACTGCAAGGAAGAGAATGATTCTCTGGATGCAACCATGTGATTGGAAGATCTAGAATCAATGAGGAAGGCATGTGTTGTTGAGAAGCTAGCCTTCAGTGCATGGCATGTCTCTTCATGTTCTTCAGTTTCTTCTCTATGGTCAGCCTTCCTTGCACTGGCATGTACAATAATTTTATGTTTCTTTAGAAGAAGAGCCATCTCATCAATTGTTCTTCTCATATAGGAGCTTTCTTGATAAAAGCCCCTTCCACAGTAAGAACATAGTGTCTTTCCTTTGCCATTTTTCTTGCTTCTCTTCGAACCTGGAGGCTCATTTGACTGCTCTTTCTCCACAAGAGACTCATCCTAATTTTTCTTCCCTTTATCATTCTCTACCTTAGGTCCTCCAAAAACCAGTGCATGATCTTTGGAAGATCAAATGATCCCCATTTGGATCAACTTGTCATGCTCCTGGGTGAGAGATTCAATGAAGGAGTTAAGAGTAGGAAACCTCCAATTTGGAGTAATTTTGATACAAAGACAGATTAGTCTACACCAATTTTTGAGAGAATGGAAAGGATGATTTGATCATCCTCCTTCTCAACCTTGCATAAATTCAACTAGAACACTAGATGCTTGAATTTGGTGAATAAGTCATTTAGTGTTTCGAAATTGGCCGGATGAAGAGAAATCAACTCATTCTCTAGCTGATAGATCCTCAGGTCATCCTTCTTGTCAAATAAGGCAGCAAGCTTATCCCAAACCTGCTTGGGATTATTCAATCCATTGATGTGGAAGAGAAGATATCGAGAGATTGAGAGAACACGCATCCATATTCTTCATTGCGCATATTCAAGGACTTTTATTTGTCAACATAATGAATCTTCTCTACCTCTATCTCTGTTGTGAGTCTGAAGAGTATTTTGGACCCTAGCTGCATCTCCATGTCCTCCTTCCACTAGTGGTAGTCGAAAGGAGTGAGAAGCTCCATTGGAGGGTCCATTTAGAATGTAAAGAATAAGAATGAGATGGTGTAGCAAATGCAATGAAGAAGACTGACAAACCTGTAAATCACACAATCAAGCAGACAAAGTAAGGTCGATAGTCTACACTTTTGGAATTTTCTTCACACCCAGCATAGTTGATCAAGCAGGCTTGATCATTAATTTGTTAACTTGGGATATTAAGCGGTAAATTATTTGCTTCTGGTGCAGTACTAGAAGGAGAAATTTTGCTCAAAAAAGTTTTGTTCCAAGTATGAATCTGTCGTAGGAGAAGTTCCTTGTCCTACCAAGGATTTGATACCATATTAAATTGAGCACATAGATCTATGGACCAACACACAACTCATAAGATAGATCATATAATTTACTTAGTAATTGAAGAATGAAACGGTGCAAAAATGGCTTGCAACTGTGAATGATTTCATTAATCAAAAGTAATTAGATAATTAATTACAATGAAATATAATGGCTAAATAGCCTCATGCAATTCGAATCCATGTGAGGAAATTAAAATTGGTTTGAATCTACTTGATTGAATGGTTAACTGACTTTGTCTAAATCATTATCGTAGTTCATTGGAGTTCAAAATCACAAATCAAGTGTCTAATTTAGTGTTAACTACTCTAACTGACTGAGGTAGGTGATTAAATGCGCCTCACTTGCATGCAACCATGCAAACCTAGCGCTAACTGAGTAAAAATGAGTGTAACATGATAGAACTAAATGTAACTGACTCATAACTGAGCTTGAATAGTCACCAACTGAACTCAACTAATGGAGGTTGGTATCGGCACTCCCAGTGGCTCCTAATTTGTAGGGATTGATTTAGGAGGCTCCTAAACTGATTCACGCAAGTGCAATCAATGTCAGTTGGCCTCAATTAGTGTTCCCCACACTTTAGTAGCTGGTACATGTGCCCCTATTAGGCCAAGTGGACCCAATGGTGCTAGTGACTGAAAATAGACTTGAGGACTCCCAATTTAGACATGACTCCTGATTTAGACATAAATGACTAATTGGACAAGGGAGGATTACAATCCTAACATGAATTTCCCCTGATTTTCACATGATTGTATTAACTGCTTTCTTGATTAAGTCATTAAGGTTTATATATATATATATATATATATTAAGATCCATTAAATAATTATATTATAATACAAAAAATAGAGAGTACATGCACAAGATTCTCAAGATATTCAAGAGCAGAACATGGTTTTTCTCAGTTCAAAGACTACTACAACTAATAGTAAAAAGTCTTCCCAAGCAATTTTGATCATCTAGAAACCAAGTTTTACATTCCTTACAAGAGTATAAAACCATAATACTAATGTGTAGGATTATGCGTAAATACAAAATCAAAATGAGAAAATATCAAAACAACCTCTAGGAGATCTAAGTTTTAGACAAAAAAGGTTAACTTCTACAAAGGAGAAATTTCTATGAGATCTTATCATTACTAAACAACAGAAAAAACCAAACAAGAAATTACTTATATATTGCAACCATCCTCAACTTCGTCAATATTCTCCTCCATAATTGAGCAACGATAATCCTCTGAACTTAATGAATTTCATGATCTTTCTTCACTGGGAGTGGCTCAGTTTTCCTGAAAATGGAGAGGTCCAAAGAGTTTTTTGTATCCACTCACTTTATTTTTAGGCCACTTGTGGAATCCATATTCATGTACTACTGAGTTGGAGGAGGAATCGTTTCATGCCTAGTTTCATGGTCCTCCATTGGCTTGGAGTACAAGGAAGGACTAAGCAAGGGAAACTAATGTAGCACCCGAGCAGGTTAAGGAGAAGGAGAGGAATTGTTTTCCCTACTTGAATATTGAGACTACAAAAGAAGCTGAGATAGCATGTTTTCAAACATCTAATAGTTCCCACGACGAACCCTATCTCAACGTCCAATTAATTGTTGTGTTACTACTTCTTCCCAATCATCCACCATTGTTATTTGATGTCACGTAATTGAACTATCATATCCACTGTATGAGGAACCTTTGTTCCCATGTCATATTGATCTTCCTTCTCCCCTGATGGTGCACAAAGGGGTATCCCTAAGCCTTCTGGACATGATTAAGTCTGAATGAAGGAATCCAAAGACAAGGACATTCCAATGGGAAGGTCATCAAGGGACCCAAGCCAACCAGATAAAAAGTTATACAGAGAGACTCGGTTGTCAAACCCCTCCAATCCTAATGCCATGTAATGAATTGTTGTTTCCAAGGCCATGGAAGGAAAGCCACTATGTAAATTTCTTGCTATACACAAGAGAATGGTAAGCTTCCAAATTGAAAATCACAAAATAACCCTGCGAAGGTGTAATATCCTGATTTTGACCCTATTGCATTAAAATTGTAAATGATGTAAATATACTTATTAAATCATGGTGAGGAGCTCAAGGATAAGGTCCCTCCATCGATTTATCATTTTATGTATCGGCAATTAAAATCGATGCCTATGGTTCTCGTGCTGACCAAGCACAATATAAATTGAGACATCATGTGAATATGAAATTTAATAAAATACCCACAACTAGCTATGCAAATGCAACAAGAGATGGGGGCATGATTTTCACAAGGAATAGGGAGGGAGATTATTTAAACCCTTGAGCCAATAGTGTTAAGCCAAATGTCAGTGAGAGAACCCATAAACCCTCAACTAGCCATTTTGACTTATGCACCCAATCATTTAATTCTTCCAAGAGTTGGTTGAGGCAGTTAATGCATTGGGAATGGAGAGGTATGGTAGCCAATTTCGTGTATGGGCATGCTATGAATTCTGAAAATCGTATTTTTTTCTTATGGGGAAATAAAACACCCAAAAATGTGTTCCCAATCCATTCCTCACCCATTATTTTCACTTCCTCACGCAGTTGGAGCTAGCTGGGGCGTTTTCTTCACGTTTTTTTCTTTTTCCTTCATTTTCCATGGCTGGAAAACCATTCTTGTGTTGCATAGTGGATGGGAAGAAGAGATTCACAATTTGGGGGTTTATAGAGGTCATTTCTGTCCCAGTAAGTCCCATATACATTTTCTGCAATTGAATTTTCTCTTTGAGGGTTGATTCCCCATCTACCATTTCTTTTTTGGTTTCCCACGACTTTTGAGACTAATGGAAACCCCATCTTGGGCATCCCACTGGAAAAACGTTTTTCTTCATTCCCAAAACTTGTGTTTTGTTATTATGTGCATCCTTGTTTTGTTCTAAACTGTAAGTAAGAATTAGGAGTGGAAGAGGACCAAAATTGTCTTGATAAACCTAGTGAAGAGAGGAACCTCACAAAAGATCAAAAGGGGTTGGTTACTCTTCTATGCACACCTTGGAGAACACTAGGATGGAAGGTGTGGCCTGAGGGACTGTGTAGTAGTGAAGGGAATACTTCCTTGTGTTGAGTGTGTAGGTATTGTGTGGGCCAAGCTAGATAGATCTCATATAGGTATCCATAGCTCTGTGATTGAGCTCACTAGCTTAGAAATTCTTCCTTTCCACTGCCTTAGCATCCTGATAAACCCAATTGTGGATTGGATTGGCTGGACCTTGGCGTGTATTTGGCTACCTGTGAGTCTGTTGTTCCCTTTTTCCTTGTAGAAATCATGCCCAACTCGGGGGTGGGTGTTGTGTTGAGAGACTGATGAGAACAACTAACCTAAGGTTGGGTGGAATTGTGAGGACCCTGCAGCAAACAAATAATCAAAACACACGATATAGCAGCAGAACTCAAAATCACTTTTATATTAATCGCAAGCCACTTCGAGGGGGCAACCTCCTTTGAGTAAACTCAATACAAAATAACTTCACGGTGCCTTCCTTGGCCTCAACACACACTTATATACTAAAAATAGGTGCCAATACCATGGGTCAAAACCATGGTTCAATATAAACTATGGGCGCCAAACAAGTAATCAAACACATGATATAGCAGTAGAACTCAAAATCACTTTTATATTAATCGCAAGCCACTTCGAGGGGGCAACCTCCTTTGAGAAAGCTCAATACAAAATAACTTCACGGTGCTTTCCTTGGCCTCAACACACACTTAAATACTAAAAATAGGTGCCAATACCATGGGTCAAAACCATGGGCCAATATAAACTATGGGCGCCAATACTATGGGTCAAAACCATGGGCCAATGTAAACTATGGATCAACAAATACTACAGGCGGCTTACAAAGCATATGCGCCTCACAACAATAACACAAACTATGGATCAACAATTACTATGGGACGACTTACAAAACATATGCGTCCAACAACAATATACTAACATAGTAAAGAGAAGGATTGACATGGGTTCCTAACATCCCCTCCCCCTTAGAAAAAGCTTTGTCCTCAAAGCTTTAGATGTGGAAATTGTCACTGAATCTGAAGGAGTGGTTCCCACGTAGCATCCTCAGGTTGCATTCCATGCCATTGAATTAAGACCTCTATGATAGAGCAAGAGCGAAGCTGACGAGTGCGCTTATTGAGGACAGCCTTCGGCTCCAAAAAGATGGATCCTTCATTATCCAGTTCTGGTAAAATAGTTTGGCCTTGGATGTTGGTGCCAAGAAATTTCTTCAGACAAGAGACATGAAATACTG
>LPNX010627912.1:214980-234246 GCA_001517045.1 Pseudotsuga menziesii
GTAGGGAGCCCTTCAATGAAATCCATAGAAATATCGGTCCATATCTGGGTAGGTATGGGCAAGGGCTCGAGCAATCCCGGAAGGGGTGTTGTTTCACCATTATTGCGCCGGCAGGTATCACATTCAGCCACCATCTGTTGAATTGTCCTTTTCATGCCCTGCCAAAAGAAGTTGCGCCGTGCCCGTTCATACGTTTTGAGAAAACTAGAGTGCCCCGCTGACGGAGAAGCATGGAGTTCATAGAAGATAGCTTGTTGAAGAGCGGTGTTCTGGGGAAGCACCAGACGACCCTTGTATCTCAGTGAAGCACCATCCCAAGAGTAATGTGGGACAACAGAAGGGTTGTTTTCCAAGCATTGGATGATGTGAGATAATGAAGAGTCATTGACATAACCCTGTTGAACCGATTGCAACCAATTTGGAACAGGCATAGAAATAGAGGAAAGAGAACCTTGGTCATCAAATGTGCGAGAAAGGGCATCTGCCACAATATTGTCCTTACCCTTCTTATAAGTGATCTCATAGTCATAACCCATGAGTTTGCTAACCCATTTCTATTGTGCTGGGGAGGATACACGCTATTCTAGGAAATATTTCAGACTCTAGTGATCAGACTTGATGCAGAAATGATTCCCTAAGAGGTAGGGTCGCCACTTTTGTACTGCATGCAAAATAGCCATCATTTCCTTCTCATATGTAGAGGCAGCTAAATTCTTACCAGAAAGGGCTTTGCTGGTGAACGCAATGGGGAGTTCATCTTGAAGGAGAACAGCACCAAGTCCATTGCCGCAAGCATCACTCTCAATAGTGAAGGGCTTGGAAAAATCGGGCATAGCTAGAACAGGTGTAGTACACATAGCTTGTTTCAGCTTGTCAAATGCACACTGAGTAACATGTGTCCATGTAAAAGCATCATTTTTCAACAGAGCAGTTAATGGAGCTGCAAGCTTCCCATAATCCTTGACAAACTTGCGGTAGTAGCTAGTCAACCCCAAAAAACCATGAAGGCTCTTGAGTGTCTTAGGAGGCGGCCAATTGTTCATGGCAGCGATTTTGGCAGGATCCACACGAACCCCTTGTGCTGAGATAATGTGCCCGAGATACTCAACTTCCTTTTGGCCAAAAACACATTTAGACTTTTTGGCATGGAGATGATGGTCAGAGAAAAGTTGCATTACAAGAGCCAGATGCTGGAGATGTTTAGCCCATGTTTTACTGTAGATGAGGATATCATCAAAAATTACCAGAATGAATTTCCGCAAATAGGGTCGGAAGATTTGATTCATCAAGGCCTGGAATGTGGAAGGAACATTAGTGAGACCAAAGGGCATGACCAAAAACTCATAGTGGCCATCATGTGTGCGGAAAGCTGTTTTAGGGATATCATCCTCATGAACCCGAATTTGATGATACCTAGAGCGAAGATCCAACTTGGAGAAAAATTGAGCACCATAAAGCTCATCAAGGAGCTCATCAACAACAGGAATTGGAAACTTATCCTTGATAGTGAGGTGATTAAGTGCTCGGAAGTCAATGCAGAGGCACCATGACCCATATTTTTTGCGGACAAGAAGAACTGGTGAAGAAAAGGAACTTGTGCTTGGGCGAATAATACCTTGCTTCAGTAAGTCCCTAACGAGGAGTTCAATCTCTGTTTTTTGGTGAAATGGGTAGCGATAGGGCCTGATGTTGGGAGGAATGCTGCCAGGAAGGAGCTGAATACAATGGTCCTCTGGTCGTGAAGGTGGAAGTCCCACTGGTTTAGCAAAAACACCTGGATATCGATCCGGAATTTGTTGGAGATCCAAAGGAGTAGTGGGGGTCGCTGATGGTTGCATTTGAATGGAATGGAGCTGAGCGATGAAACCATGGGAACTCTTCTTAAGGATTTTTTCCATGCGATGTGAACTAATGATGCTGAGAGACCCTGGTTGTAAGCCTTTCAATGTGTGCTTGTGTCCATCGGGGGAGAACTGCATCCAAAGTTCAGCAAAATCCCATAATATGGGGCCAAGTGTGCGCAGCCATTGAGCGCCCAAAACCACATCACATCCGCCTAAGGTCAAGGCAAACATGTCAGAGCAAATGTTATAATCTCCCATAGAGATACGCACATTACGACGCTTCCCTTTGCAAGGTAAGGTGCCCCCATTGGCAACCATGACTTCAAAGTTGGAGCAAGGATGGATAAAACAATCAGCTTGTTTGGCGATCCGAGGGGCAATGAAATTATGAGTGCTACCAGAATCAATGAGTATTGTAAGAGGAAGCTTCTTGAAGTAACCGCGTACCCGCATTGTTTGGGGGGCAGTGACTCCAGCTAAAGCATGGAGGGATATCTTGGGCTGGTCGTCCTGAGATGGAGGGTCAGTAGGCGGCTCCTGAGTATCAACCGGAGCATCCATTACATCGGCAACTTCTTCACCAATTTCAGAGGTAGGTGGAGAATCCACATCCAAGAGATAGATCTTTTGTTGAACACATCGATGTCCCCGACTGAATTTCTCATCACAATTATAACAAAGCCCTTTTTCTCTGCGTGCCTGCATCTCTGTTTCAGACAAATGCTTGATTGGAGGTGAGCGAGGAGCTGGCGGAATGGGAGGTCGTTGAGAACACATATTTTGGAAGGGAACAAAAGAGGATTTGGAGCACTGTTGGGCTGCCATCTTGTCTTCTGCCAACTTAGCCAACCCCAGGGATTCCATCATTGTGTTGGGACTGAACATTTTGACCTCAGAGCGAATTGCATCCTTTAGACCACTGATAAAACAACTCCGGTAAAAGTCATCAGGTAATCCTTCAGTGTGATTAGCTAGTTTCTCAAATTCAGTTTGATACTCTTTCACAGTGCCAGTTTGGCGAAGTTTAGTGAGAGCTCCTGTGAAGTCATCAAAAGCACTCAGACCAAATCGGTGCAAAAGGAGCTGGCAAAAAGCAGGCCATTTTGGCTCTTCATGAGCCTTGATGTACCAATGATACCATTGAAGAGCGTCCTGTTCCAAATGAAAGGAGGCAAGTGGAACTTGGTGGACATCAAAAGTATTATGAAGGATGAAATACTATTCTGCACGATAGATCCATCGAGTCGGATCAGTACCATTGAAGCGCGGAAAATCTAGCTTCGGACCGCGAAAATTGCTGGAAGAAGAGAACCCATTGGTTGATGAAGACTCAGACTGTCGTCTGGTGTTCATAGCTGAATGCTCAAGATGGAGACCGAGAAATTTTTCATCCAGTTCCTGGAGTTTGGCTTGGATGGCTGCAAGTGCTTCCTCCATGATTTTTGCTCCTGTGCGGGTGACAACCATAAGCAGGAGATTTTTCAGGAAGGGATCTGCAACGGCGCGGAAGTGATCGGCAACAGATGGATCTGCAACGGCGCGGAACTGACCGGCAACAGTTCTGGACAGAGAAAATCTGCACTTGTGCAACTGAAAATAGATATGGACCCCAGGTATGTGCGGCTTCCTATCGGTTCAAGGGATTCAATCGGCCACCAATGTTGTCTGACGGCTTGCGTATTGGGGAAATACCCCTCACTCCATGGCTCAGGTAAAACTGATAATCGCTTGGCCACAAACGACAACTCTTGGTTTACCTCACGGGTGGGAACTAGTCAATCAGGTAGGGGTCGTTGCCCTTTTCGCTGGCAGGTCCTCTCAATGGGCCAGCTACTTCGGGGTTCCTCTGGTACTCCTCACAATGCGTTTTAGGGCTTATTCCCAAGTACTTCCCACAGTTAAGTAGAGAGGGATTATTCTCAGATCCGAACCTGCAACAGAAAAAAAAAATTGGGCAGAAATTCCACCCAATGTTCAAAAACCTAATCTATATTGCTCAGAATCGCTATTATAGCATGTTTTTGGAACTGGAACAACCACTCTGCTTCTACCCATGAAATCGGAATAGAAATCTGGGCACTCGGTCAAAATATTTTCTCGCCGCAATTTCCGCGGCCGTCACCGAAATTCTGAAAAATTGCTGATTTTAAATCCGCGATATCTCCACTTTTAGAACTCCAAATGAGATGATTTTTTTTTTGAAAATGTGTATTTTTGAAAGAGGAATTCATATATGTAATCTGTTTCTTCTGATGTTTTGTAGAAATTTTTATAAATTGATATGAAAGTCTCCGCCCAAAAAAAAATTCCCACTTGTGCCAAGGAAAGTGCTCTGATACCAGATGTGAGGACCCTGCAGCAAACAAGTAATCAAACACATGATATAGCAGTAGAAATCAAAATCACTTTTATATTAATCGCAAGCCACTTCGAGGGGGCAACCTCCTTTGAGCAAGCTCAATACAAAATAACTTCACGGTGCTTTCCTTGGCCTCAACACACACTTATATACTAAAAATAGGTGCCAATACCATGGGTCAAAACCATGGGCCAATATAAACTATGGGCGCCAATACTATGGGTCAAAACCATGGGCCAATGTAAACTAGGGATCAACAAATACTACAGGCGGCTTACAAAGCATATGCGCCTCACAACAATAACACAAACTATGGATCAACAATTACTATGGGACGACTTACAAAACATATGCGTCCAACAACAATATACTAACATAGTAAAGAGAAGGATTGACATGGGTTCCTAACAGGAATGTTGCACTGACATAACTAGTTGCTTAGGGTAGCTCATTTTCAAGATAAGTACTCTCTTGTAACAATTATGCAATGCATTTGTTTTAAGAATTATTATGAATGTATTGAATGCTTACTAGAGGTTCAAGTAGAGATTTACTTCCATTGTATTTTTCTGCATTATACATTTGCATATTTATTTTACTTCCAATGCATTTTTCTTATTTTCATGGGGTTAGATGCCCGGTTATAGCATTGCGTCCTCTCCATCACTCTAGATTGACGAGAGGGGATGTGACAGTGTGGTATCATAGCCATGGGTTACAACATCAAGCTTAAATGGGATAAGTTGAATAGTTTGCAGCAGTAAGATCACCCCCTGTTAAGCACTGGTTGGTAGAGAAAGAAAGAAATTTTTTTCTAAGTGTTTTTGAAATTTAGTTTATATCTATGTCGGCATGAAAAGAGAAAACTGCAGCGAAATAGTTGATAATATTTGGCTAGATCGCAATGACGCTTCAACATCGCAGTGAATGTGTCGGTGAAGATCATCTAGAAATGCTAAAATAGTCGGCGAGTTGCGTTGAGTCCAACGATACGCTTCGACATGATCGACTGAGTTACGCTGAGAGATTGTGGTGATACGTTTCTGTGTGATCAGCTAAGTTGCATCAATGAAGTTTACGAAGTTTGTTGAAAGACTCGGTCGAAGGTCGACGATCGACATAATAATCACCCAATGGTTGGTGATCAGCGTGCAAAGCGGTCGACGATCGGCGTAAAACTCAGTCGACGTTGATCAGTCGGTGACGAAATATGATTCCACCAAAACAGGTTGGAGGAGACAGATGAGTTTGTCGATCAACACAAATAAGTGAGTTTCTCCAAAACAGGTCGGAGGAAAAAAATAAATCCATCGAAACAGAGAATTTCAACAGTTTTTTAGTGAGATTTGGAGGTGCCAGAAATTTGAAAAATGGCCTTGAACTTATGCGCTAGATTGCGCATAAGTATCCCCCCTGAGACAATCTTTGATTGTGAGAAAAGTATATGTTTTGAAAAGTTGTCAATATAGGATTTTCCCAAATGCAGGAAATTAATTTATAAATTTGTGAGAATATCACGCAGCTAACAATTCTGTTTTTGAGCACATTTTGCAGAATCATAGTCACATCAAAGGAAACATTCCACATAGTGCAGTTTGGAAAATTTGGTCTTTGTTGGGCCAAGAAGATCAACATCATGGATGACGCACAGGATCCCTATGAGCCCAAGATAGATTCCATGGGGGAGCCTACATACAGGTTGAGAACGCTGAAACAAAATCCAATGGGAGAAGAAATCAAAAGACTCCCCCAGATATTGCACCCACCATGAGGATCCTAAGGGTGGAGTTGCAAAGTTGCAGAGAAGATAATGAAAGGATGATTAATGATCAGGAAGTACACAATTAGTTGAATGGATCCATCCTCCATAGTTTGATAGAAATCCAAAGGAAGATAAACTCTACGCATTGGACAACAAATCCAGAAGGGAGTAGGAGTAGTTCAAGGAGAAATTCCTGCAAGAGGTCCAATAACTCAAGAAGAGTGTCTAGAGATAGAACATATACTCCAGAAACTGGAAGGACAAGAAGAATGAGAAGTTTGACTAAAGTAAGAAAGGTTTCAAACCCCCCTCACCTCTGAAATCAGAAAAGGGAGCCATCACAAGCCGCAACTAAGCTAGGCACAATGGTGGGAGAAAATCCAAGAGATCCAAAGGATCCAAGAGAACCACTTCAATGTTGGGGATGTGGTGGATACCATATGCTTAGGAGATTTTCGCATCGGAATGGGAATGTAAGTCAATCTCACAACATCCAAGGACTTGAAACTGTGGCTCAAGTGGCGAGGACCATCCCTAGAATCTATGTAGCACTAGAGGACCTCTAGGAAGATCTTCAATCAACTGTGCTTGAAGTTGAAGGTAAGATTTCAAAGCAATCTGTTTCTATTTTTATTGAACCTATATCTACTCATAGTTATATCACTCCTAAAATTGTTGAGATTTGTGATTTTAAGAAATTAAAGCATAGTGAATCATGGTTAGTTCAACTAGCCACTAGAACCAAGAGAAAATTTAGTGAAATTGTAGAGAAATGTCCATTAGATATGGATGGACTATTCACTTATGCAAACCTAAATATTCTGCCACTTGGTTCCTATGATATTCTCATTGGAATGGACTGGTTAGAAGCACACAAGGTTAAACTTGACTGCTACAACAAGACATTTGAATGCATGGATGAAGAAGGAAACCCAAGGGTTGTAAGAGGCATTCCAAAAGTGATTTCTATTATGCAGGTTTCAACAATGCAGTTGAAGAAGTTCTGTAGGAAAGGTTGTCGATTGTATGCATCCCATGTTTTGGAGGAAACATAAAATTAAACTCCTAAGTTTAAAGACTATTCTATATTGCAAGAATTCAAGGATGTTTTTCTTGATGAGATTTTGGGACTTCCTCCAAAGAGAGACATTGATTTTACAATTGTCTTATTCTTGGAGCCACACCAGCTTCTAAGACACCCTACATAATGAGCACACCAGAATTGCTAGAACAAGAAATGCAGTGACAATAGTTGTTGGAAAAGAAATATATCAGGCTGAGTGTGTCCCCATGGGGAGCACCGGTTCTATTTGTGAAAACAAAAGATGGGACACTTAGGTTATTTATTGACTACAAGAGGTTGAAAAAAGTTACTATGAAGAATAAACACCCATTGCCTCGAATTGATGACATTTTTTATCAAATGAGAGGAGCAAAGCTATTTTCAAAAATTGACTTTAGGTCTAGTTACCATCAGGTAAGAATCAAAGAGAAAGATATTCATAAGATAACCTTTAGGACAAGGTATGGGCACTATGAGTTTGTGGTGGTACCATTTGGTCTCACAAATGCATTAGCTACATTCATGTGTCTCATGAGTAGTGTTTTTAGCAATTATCCGGACAAGTTTTTTCTTGAATTCCTAGATGACATTCTTATTTATTCTAAGAATGAATAAGAGCATGAAGAACATTTGAGAATGGAATTGTAATTGCTAAGGGAGCATAAGATGTGTGAAAAGTTGAGTAAATGTGACTTTTATAAAGATACAATTTATTATTTGGGTCACATTATCTCAAATGAAGGAATATCTGTGGACCCCGAGAAGATTGAGGCCATTATGAATTGGATAACTCCAAGAAATGTGACAGATGTGAGATCCTTTATGGGACTTGTCGGGTACTACAAGAGGTTCATTGAAGGATTCTCCAAGGTCACACATTAAATCACTTTCTTGCAAAAAAAGGGGATAAAGTTTGAATGGACACCAACATGTGAGGAAATCTTCCAATGGTTGAAGAATCTTATTACTAGTGCACCAATTTTAAAAATTGCAAACCAGAAAAAGACTTTGTGGTGTGTACCGATGCATTAAATCAAGGACTTGGAGGAGTTCTTATGCAAGGAAACCATATGGTATGCTATGAGTCAAGAAAGTTGAAGGATCATGAGAATAACTATGCTACTCATGATTTATAACTTGCATTCATATTACATGCTCTAAAGATGTGGATGCATTACTTAATGGGAAGGAAATTTGAGCTAAGGATAGACCAGTTTGGTTTGAACTACTTGTTTGATTAGCCAACTTTAAATGCTAGGAAAGCTAGATGGTTGGAATTTTTGTGTGAATTTAATTTTGAAATCAAACACATAAAAGGAAAATAAAACAAGGTGGTTGATGCACTCAACAAAAAGGTACATGAAATGCATGTGGCATCTCTTATTACTTGCCAACCAGATTTGAGGTAGCAGATTATTAACCATATTGACGATGATGAAGTGTACGTGTAGATAAAGGACAAGTTGCAGCAACAAAACCTTGAAAGGAAGTACGAAGGAGATCAACTGGAAGGAGATGAACTTCTTACTTATAAGAACAACATTTATATTCCAAATGCAGTAGACTTGAGGATAATTGTTATGGATGAAATCCATCAAGCTCCATATTCTGGTTGCCCATGATATCATAAAACAATTTCTACAACCAAAAAGCGGTATTTTTGGTCGAGAATGAAAAAGAACATTGCTGAGTATATTTCTAAGCGCATGAAATGTCAGCAAATGAAGGTTGAACATCAACACCCAGCAGGTTTGTTGCAACCTTTTCCAATCCCAGAATGGAAATGGGAGGTCATTTTCATGGATTTTATTACAAGGTTTCCAATGACTATGAGACAACATGATTCCATCATGGTTGTGCTGGACAAGTTAACAAAGGCATCACATTTTATACCAGTTAAGTCCACATATAAAGCTGATGCCATTACAAATATTTTCATGAAGGAAATTTTCATATTTCATGGATTGCCTAAGGCAATAATTTCTGATAGGGATACCAATTTTACTTCAAATTTTTGGAAGGGTCTTTTTGTATATTTGGGTACAAAGCTGAACTTTAGCACCTCCTACCATCCTCAAACCGATGGCCAAACAGAGAGAGTAAATCAGGTGCTTGAAGACATGCTTCACATGTATGTAATGGAAAAACCATCCAAGTGGGAAGATTATTTACACTTGGTAGACTTTGCATATAATAACGGTAAATAAGCATCATTGGGAATGAGTCCATATGACTCTTTATATGGAAGAAGATGTAGGACACCGTTGACTTGGGATAATCTAGTGAATAAAATTGTGGTTGGTCCAAACTTGCTTAAGGAAATGGAACAAGAGGTTGCAAAGATCATGCATAACTTGAAAGCAACACAAGATAGACAAAAGAGCTATGCAGAGAAGCATAGAGTGCATAGGGAGTTCAGTGTTGGGGATCATGTTTATGTTAGAGTGAGGCAAAGGAGGAGTTCCTTGAAGCTTGGGAGTTGTGCCAAGATATCACCTAGATATTGTGGGCCATTTGAAGTGCTTGAAAGAATAGGTATAGTTGCATATAGACTTGCATTTCTTACTAGCACTAGAGCTCATAATGTTTTTAATGTCTCTTTGCTTAAGAAATATGTACATGATCCTAACCATGTGATTAATTGGGATGTGATCCAGGTGGAACTAGAGGGAGAGTTCCAAACTAAGCCATTGCACATCTTAGACAAGAAGGTAGCAGTGCTCCAGAACCAAGTCGTTGGACAGGTAAAGGTGCAATGGAAGCACTACAGTCTTGATGAGTCTACATGGGAGTTGGAGGATGCCATGAGAGTGGCACATCCATTTTTGTTCAATTTTGAAGAGCACTGAGGACAGTGCTAATGTAAGGGGGAGGAGAATGTAATATCCCGATTTTGACCCTATTTCCTTAAAATTTTAAATGATGTAAATATCGTTATTAAATCATGGTGAGGAGCTGAAGGCCAATGCCCCACCATCGATTTAGCATTTTATGTATTGACAATTAAAATCGATCCCTGTGGTTCTCATGCTAGCCAAGTATAATATAAATTGAGACATCATGTGAATATGCAATTTGATAAAGTACCCACAACTAGCTATGCAATGCAACAAGAGATGGGGGCATTATTTACACAAGGAATAGGGAGGGAGATTATTCAAGCCCTTGAGCCAATAGTGTTAAGCCAAATGTCAACAAGAGCACCCATAAACCCTCAATTACCCATTTTGACTTATGCACCCAATCATTTAATTATTCCAAGAGTTGGTTGAGGCAATTAATGCATTGGGAATGGAGAGGTATGGAAACCAATTTCGTGTATGGGCAAGCCATGAATTTTGAAAAATCATATTTTTTGCTTATGGGGCTAGAAAACACCTAGAAATGTGTGCCCAATCCATTCCTCACCCATGATTTTCACTTCCTCATGCAATTGGAGCTAGATGGGGCGTCTTCTTCACATTTTTTCTGCATTTTCCTTCATTTTTCCATGCTTGGAAATCCGTTCTTGTGTTGCACAGTGGATGGGAAGAAGAGATTCACAATTTGGGGGTTTAAAGAGGTCATTTATGCCCTAGAAAGTCCCATAAACATTTTATGAAATTGATTTTCTCTCCCAGGGTTGATTCCCCATCTACCATTTCATTTTTGGTTTCCCACGACTTTTGAGACTAATGGAAACCCCATCTTAGGCATCCCATAGGAAAAAATGTTTTTCTGCATACCCAACACTTGTGTTTTGTTGTTATTTGCATCCTTGTTTTCATCTGAACTGTAATTAAGAATTAGGAGTGGAAGAGGACCAGAATTGGCTTGATAAACCTAGTGAAGAGAGGAACCTCACAAAATATCAAAAGGGTTTGGCTACTCTTCTATGCACACCTTGGAGAACTCTAGGATGGAAGGTATGGCTTGAGGGATTGTGTGGTAGTGAAGGGAATACTTCCTTGTGTCGGGTGTGTAGGTATTATGGGGGGAAAGCTAGATAGATCTTGTGGAGGTATCCATAGCTCTATGGTTGAGCTCACTAGCTTAGCAATTCTTCCTTTCCATTGCCTTAGTAGCCTAATAAACCCAATTGTGGATTGGCTTGGATGATTCTTGATGTGTATTTGGATATGTGTGAGTTTGTTGTTCCCTTATTCCTTGTAGAAATCATGCCCATCTCGGGGGTGGCATTTGTGTTGAGAGATTTATCAACACAAGTGACCTAAGGTTGGGTGGAACGTTGGAGCGACATAACTAGTTGCTTGGGGAAGCTCATTTTCAAGATAAGTACTCTCTTGTATTAACTCTACAATGTATTTGTTTTAAGAATTATTATGAATGTATTGAATTATTTCTAGAGGTTCAAGTAGAGATTTACTTTCATTGTAGTTTCCTACATTATACATATGCATATGTCTTTTACTTCCAATGCATTTTGCTTATGTTCATGGGGCTGGATTCCCGGTTATAGCTTCCCATCCTCTCCATCACTCTAGATTGATGAAAAGGGGTGTGACAGAAGGGGAAATAAATCCACATAGACGAGGCATGATTGTTGTCATTCTACTATCCACCCTATTCAGGCTTGAAAGGACATAAGAATCGAAGTCGAGTCTTGATGTATTTGTAACTTCGAAATGTATTCACTTATATATTTCATATAATGTATTTAATTGGTCCTTAATGTTCCTATCGAGAGAATAATTAATGTAATCAAGTCATGTAAAGTCATAGTGATTAACCCTCCTAGTTTATGAGAGGGAAAATTCCCCTACAATTGTGGGGCACTAGGGTTATTAGACTCTCCTAGAGAAGTTGGCCCTAGTAAGTTATTGTCAAGTCGGAGACTAGTATAAATCGAGAGTGAGCCTCTCTATTTGAGACACACACTCGCCAAGATATAGTGCATAGGTGAGAGAGAAGAAGCTCGCTCAAGTGAGAGAGAGAGAACAACTGTTGGATATCATCTTTCTATCTTTGGGTTTTACTACTGCCATTGGTGCTCATTCTATCTCTCAGGAAGTTACGGGGTTTTCTCCTTTATGGTTTCCCTAAGGAAAATATTTGTGTCTATTGTCTCTTTTGATTGATTATTATGCATGTTATTCTCTCAGTTAAGATCCTAATATAATATGGTCTAATTGATAAAAACCTAACATGGTAGCAGAGTTAACCTAAGAAGAAGACACTGTGCAGTTGCGTAAGATAGGGATTCTTAATTTTTGGGTGTCTCTGCACAATCCATCAACAAAAGGAGGCTAGGATGACTCTCCATTGAAGGGCACACCTTTTTGTCGAAGCAGAATTTGATTCTGAGCACTTTCAATTTTTGACCTATCACTACATTGGGAAATTAAGGCTTTTCACAGAAGTGGAATTTTTGAGTGAGCCTAGGCTAGGATTTCTCTCCTCCTCAAAATAGAAGTTTAAAGATAAAAATCGAGGTTTTTGGTTGGGTAGAACTACAGGAAATTCAAACCCTAATTTTCCCTGGAAACAGAAAACCAACACTATAGAATATCAACTCCAGATCTAGTTTTTATCTTCTCAAATTGGTAAGATCGAAATATTTTTTATTTCCATCTGAGATTCTCAGTTAAGATATCTCATCACACCAAGCTTGATGAAAATCTTGAGGGAGCTGATAACTTCTGAGCATGGAAGTATAGTATCTCCCTAGTTCTTGAAGAGAATGAATTGGACTCCTACATCACTAGAGAGGTTCTAGTTCCAGAGGGAGATGAGGATAAGGCCTTACACAAGAAAAACTTGATAAAGGCCAAGAGGATTATTGTTGATTCAATCAAGGATCACCTCATACCACAGGTGTCCTCCCTAAATACACCTAAAGAGATGTTTGAATCCTTGACCAAGCTCTTTGAAGGAAATAACATAAATCAGAAAATGACCTTGAGGAACTAGTTAAAGAATGTGAAGATCCAAAATGCGGAGACCATACAATCTTACTTTACAAGGGTCTCCCAGATTAAAGAACAACTTGAAGCAATAGATGAAGAAGTAGAGAATGCAGAAATTGTGATGACCACCTTGAATGGTCTCCCTAGGTCATGGGACTCTTTCATTCAAGGGATTTGTGCTAGAAGAAAGCTAGTCATCTTCAGGAGTCTGTGAGAGGAATGCTCACAAGAATAAGCTCGAATAGTAGCCCGAGAAGAAAATATGGAAAGTGAAAAATCAAGCTCTCACAATACACTCCAAGAAAAGCAGTAGGGACTATCATCATCCCAAAGGTAAGCATTCTCACTAGAAAGATAACCCTAGAAGATATAACATAGATCTAACTAAATATAGGCTCTATTTGTCAAAACCCCAAAATTTCACAAAAAATTAAAATTTTGAGATAACATAAAATGCTGAAATACTACGGTTTACTAATAGTTATAGGTTAGCAATAAAAGAACAGTTAAATGATTAGTATTACATAATATTAACTATGTTAACTCAGCAGCTTTTCCTTTTTTGTCACATGAATAATTTTTACTTGCGCATTGTTTGATTTCAGTTTGCTAATGAGTTTTCTTTATGACAAGTAGGTGGAATCTAGCTTTGAATCCTGAGCTTACTTAGCATTTATGCTAACACAGAGAGATTACTTGTTCTTAAAGGATTTACAGGTATGATTGAACGAATAACACTTTAAATTTCATAAAGTATCCAGCAGAATTCCTATTTGCAATTAATAAGCTTAGTAAAATAAGCTGTTATGTTCCAAACAACTTCCGTGAGGTAAAAACAGTTTGTTTTCTTCAGTTGTTCTTGTAAATGAAGTTCAGATGCATGAGTTTCTTTCTTTATTGTACATATCGACAGTGAAATACTTTCTTTGGTTCTGAACTTGTAATCTTAGCTGCTTGATAACTTTTATTTTAATATGCATATCTTATTATTTCTATAATACATTTATTGCATTAAGTTACTGTCTACAAATAGTTTACAAGGTTGATATTTTATTTATAAAGTCAGCCTTTTATCTTATACCATCCCCAGTATTTTGGTATAAGCATAAAACCATCCTACCAATGTAGTTATGGTCGAAATGAGAAACAGCCACATTCTAATAAGATCTCATCGATCTGAACTATGTAAAAGAATTCATAGCAGTGTTCTTATATTACACTTTGCCAACTTCATAGTTTGCTATCATTTGATTTGATAGTTTCTATAAAACTTATAATCATGCATAAACTATTTGTTTATTAAACATATAAGTTTTTAACAATGTTGAACTTGCAAAATATTTATGAATCTACTCAATACGATGCTATGCAATGTTCTCAACTTGAATGTTGTTGAAAGGGTGTAACAATGCATACACCACAATATTATTAATATAATATAGAAACTATAATTATTAGATAGTTTTTACACAATTAAACTAGACTATTCATATGATAACAATCATATACTTGACTAGAATTATTATTGGTAACAACTTAGTTAATAATACACTCACATCGTAATAATGTTATTGCTATATGCTTCGATGAGTTATAACTACTCTAAAAAGGGTTCACACACACACACACACACACACACACACACACACACACACACACACATATATATATATATAATACATATCCCAACGATATTTACTAGCATAAACTTTTAACATTGTTTACCAAGTTTTATGCAAGGATTTTCGGGTCATGAGACTATAAGATTATAATCTTGTGCCAGGTCAACGTTAATATAATTTTGCATATCCATGCAATGATGAGCTATCCACTACACGTTAAAACAAACATTTTATGACATGATAACCAGGCATACTACATAGTTTATACGTTTTTTGATAAAATCATTTGGTAAAATAATTGGTTATCATTTGGTCGCAGGTAAACTATGGAAAGTTGACCCACTGCATGATTTTGATTATTGCGGCCACGTGGTATTCTCTTGGCCATGCAATGGTCATATAAATAACCCATAACCCTAACCCTTGGCTTATTCTTGTTTAGACTTTTGTGTTGGCCCTTTAGGCTGCTCTGCAAGCTCCCATGGCGGCCATGAGTGAAACTCAGTTGTCAGTAGCTCCAACGTCTGTGTTTGCCGTGCTATGCTTTCTTTGAGCTTGGTCCCGTTTCCATCCTTTCACCATGGTTTCTTTTACTCTGTCAGGGTTCACAGTTCTCCTTGTAGTTGGCTTTACAACCTGCCTAAAGCTCCCTTTGCTGCCCTTTTATCATGGTATGTCACTGTGTGAAAGGTTGAGATTAACATGACTGTTTGTTTAGCTCCTTTGTCGTAGGGTTATTGGAGTTTTGCTTTCATACCATGCATTTTGGTGACAGTTCCAACTTTTTGATTGTTTGACTCCTTCATGGTCATTTCCCAGGCTTGCCTTTGCTACTGCTGTTAGTGTGATTTGAACAAGGGCCTCGTCGTCTCCATCCTCGGCGAGAATGAAGATTTGGCTCCTCTTAACACTGGTTGCGGTGTTGTTATTCCTTCGTGGCTCCATCGTTTTTACTTCCAGCTAAGGTAAATTTCTTAAATTTAAAACTAGCAATGGGTTATTGTTTCCATTCTGCACATAAATTTCTTTGTTTTAATTAAACTCTGGTTTTTAATTTGCAAGTTTAGTTCGCCTCCACACTTGACAGTAGCACTTCTTAAATGGCCCTATGTTTGGTCTATGGTAAGCTCCAGTTTCGAAATATGGTTCTCCTTTCTTGTTCAGACTTTTGTAGTTGGAAGAAGTCACTGCCATGTCGCTCCCAGTCTTGGGTTGCTGTTCTTCGTTTAATAGTTTTTGTTTTGATTTTAACCCTTGCTTTTAGCAAGGTGACTCCGGCTCAACGCCATAACTTGTAATGGTCTCCTCTTGTGTTAAGAAAGAACTTACAGTTTTGTAATATTAAGTTTGTTAATACTTGTTTATAAAACACTCCATATCATGATATGGGTGCTTGGCTCTTAGCTGATTTTTTTGTACTATGTTTAAGTTTTTGTTTTAGTTTAGCCTTCAGGCTCGTTGAAGTAATGAAAATGCCCTTTAAGACAGTCTGTCTTTAACTTAGATTCATTTCATCTGTGTACTATTTTGTATCTTTGCGTAAATGAAATAAATTTCCCTTTTAATACATTTTGTAAAATAAGTTAATTACTTACCCTAAGTTACGACTGTAATTGTTTTGTATAATAAATGAATACTGGATAATTGTTTGCTCAGAATACAAGCTAGGGTTTTTTCCCTATTCAATTTGTAAGATAATAATTTTTATTGTTATTAATTGTATTAGATTATTGTTAATAGATTTCAAGAATGTTTTCAATCATGATGCTTCTAATTAATGGCTCAAGGATTTTCAAGTTAGGGTTTTCTGAAAGCAATCTCCGTTTTTAAATGATTCCTTCAGTTTGTTTAAGTGGGTTCTTTATTTGTAAACAATTATTGTTTAAGTCGATACTGTTATCTGTATATACTATAATTTCCTAAATTTGTATCTGTACATACATTTTATTTATAAAGACTGTAACCAGTCTGCATTAGTTTGGTTTATTTAGTGATATTATTTCTAAAAGCTTAACTATTTTTGTTTTAGATTACAAGGAAATAAATAAGGGTTTCAACCCTGTAATCACTCTTTTACATGTATATTCTATTTGTAAAAGTTAAGGAACAATTCTTTGTTTAAATAATCATTTATTTTAAATGTTGTTTATTATTATAATTTATAGTTGTTTTATTTAATACAATACAGATAAGGTTTGTTAAGTGCCTTGATAAAAGGTACACAAATTCTGGAGTTAGTTTTATTCTTTAGAATTTTAATTACGATAGTAATACCCTATTTGAAGTTTGAATATTTGTGAACATAGATAGTTATTATCATTAGTACAGAAACTAAGTAATTCTGGTTTAAAATCTTTACTTAGCAGATTATAATATAATGGTTTTCCTGAGTTATTTCTTTTGTTCCTGCTACAGGTTAATAATATACACACAAGTAATAATATACATACATACATACACACACACACACACACACACACACACACACACACACACACACATATATATAGTGCGACACGATTTGCCCTTCTGCATAGTTTGATTTTAGTAACAAAATAATGTACTTTGTAAAGAATAACATCTTATCTACTTGAGTAACTTATTAATATGATAAACCTGCTACCTGTAATGAGTTATGGTTATTTATTTTCTATTATTCTTACATCCACAAGCTAAATAATCCATAGATATAAATAAACAGGTTATTGTTCTTTTCTGTTAACAATCTACACACATAATTAAGTTACTATGATAATATGAAATGCATAATACATTTATTCATTTGAACTCCTATCATATCCTTCATCTATTCTAATTACACTGCCTATGCTGGAGTACGGTCTAGTCCTTCCAGACGTGGAAAAACATAGGTTAGGATTATTTTTCAACACTTTCTGATTTCAGTTTTTCAATAACTAAAAGATTAATAACTCTATCAGTTCACAACTAAATATTTAACATTCATTAAGTAGTCAGTCTCACACTTAACCATCCAATACAGTAAAACAAAAAGAGTGTAGAACCTGATTAAGTTGGACAACAACAACGTCAGGAGGCCGTTCCTCCCTACCAACTCCCGGAGAGCGCTCAAACATCATCTCCTTAGGACCCCCGAGCCTGTCCTGGTCTCCTTGGCTGAGAAATGGTGGAGCAAGTAAACAATAGACTAGTCCAATGACTTAGTAATTATTCTGCACTCAACAGTAAGATCCTTCAGCTGATAAGCTACACTAGATCACTTAGCAGTTTAACCCCTCAAACACTTTTCACAAATTCCCTTGCCATTGAATTCTTTGAAGTTCATTCACCTGAATGATCACTTCACTGGAATGAGTAGCCTCAGCTCTCTTCAATGAGAATTTTTATAAAGATTGCGTAGGCCTTTTGGGTCAGTTGTCATTAATTGAGCCACCTGCTCTAATCCCACTTTCTTGGGGGATCATGACCCCAAATGTAGGGAGGTTTCCACCTGAAATAGTTGGAAGTGTTTGAGGATGTTACCACTTGTCTGTTTGCTCTCCACCCAGTCTCCTCCTCCAACTTGACCAGTAAACACTCTTTTAACAGCTCTCCTAAGCTGTTGTCTCCATTTTTATTTATTTATAATTAAATTATTCAGAATTACATTCAATATCCTTGACTTTGGGGTGTGTACAAGAAGTTGAGGGACCTCTTAGATGCAATGGTGGAGTGAAGTCAATCACTCTTAATCCAAAAAAAAAAAATCATCCCAAGCAATCCCAAACCTTCCAAGCCTAGTCCCAAGGCTAGAAATAGGCATGCAAACTAGGATAGTAAGACAAATTGTGCCTCCGTTTTAGTGAACAAAATCACGTGCGCCATTTTGTTCACTAAAATGGGGGCACGATTTGGAAAGCCTGTTTTTTTTATAAATTAGCCAAGGTCATCTTTTTCTCCTCACCGTGCATCTATTGGACCAAGGAGGAACAAATATTGACTGGGAAAACGCGATTTTGGGTGTGCCAAAGCCCTCCATCTCCACCTTTGGATAAACCTCCCCTTTGTGAGGTATTTTCCTCATTTCTTTTCATGTTTTTTTCTCTTTCTTCATCAATTTATTTTCCCTAGATTGAAAAATTAAACCATATTAAATTAAATTATGGCCAATTGAAACAAAAACCCAATGGAATTGCCCAATGGAAACAAAAACCCAATGGAATTGCCCAATTGAAACAAAAACCCAATGGAATTGGCCAATGGAAACAAGAACCCCAATGTAAATTGGCCAATTGAAACCAATTCCCTAATTTAATGATAAAAATTAAATAATTTTGATTATTTAACAAAATTCATACCCAAAATTCCCATGCCCAATGGAAACCAAAACCCCAATTAACTCAAAAAACAAATGAATTTCACTATTTCCATATGCATATTCACAAGGATCCTTGTGAATCCATACCAAAATCCACAAATAAACACCTTATAATTTTGATGAAACTTCTCAAAGTTGCTCTTCCAAGAACATCAATAAACGCCTTATAGTTTTGATGAAACTTCCCAATCCAAGTGTCAAAATAAGGTATAGAAGCTTCCCATGCTTTTAACAAATATTTCGTCTTGAACGAAGGGTACTTTTTGGTTAAGGTGAAGACAACAAAGTTCAACAATAGACTCTATGAATGTGAAGATACATAGGTAGGTTGATGTATTTGATTAAACATGCCAATCACATACTAGATCATACAT
>LPNX010627912.1:240853-245853 GCA_001517045.1 Pseudotsuga menziesii
AAAATGAGATGAAATTCCAACACTACTATGCACTACCCCTTTGGCAATGGACATGCGGGTATGAGAGGTGAGCTGTCAAGAAGGAAATTATACAAGCCTTAAAACATAATTTTATCGTTTCAGCATCTTGTTTCCATCATCCTAGTTGTATATATTGGCTGAAAACATTGACAATATTACCTACTTGAAAAATTAGGGTTTTAGTCATGTAAGAGAGCCTACAAAGAACTTTGATAGGTATGACCTACAGAGGTACATGTATGTATTCTAATGTTATGTATATCATGTGAATGAGATCTTGAAATGTTCATATGATTCATATATATGGTTTATTGATCATACGTAAAATTTGGCATGTTCATTAACTTGACATACAAGAGAATTTTTGGCATATTTATAAACAACATTATGGAAAATTTCGCATATCAAGAACAAAAAATTGACATATTCATAAGAAACATACATGGGAAAATTAAAATTATGATACATACCTCATCATGCTAGATCCCACCTAATATCATACAACCAAGGCCTCTGGATCATCTCTTATAATGATAGTCTCCATTAGCCTCTCGTGCTATGTATCTGGTAAGAAGTAGCGTACAAGAACACAAAATTGACATATTCATAAGAAACATACATGGGAAAATTAAAATTATGATACATACCTCATCATGCTAGATCCCACCTAATATCATACAACCAAGGCCTCTGGATCATCTCTTATAATGATAGTCTCCATTAGCCTCTCGTGCTATGTATCTGGTAAGAAGTAGCGTACAAGAACACAAAATTGACATATTCATAAGAAACATACATGGGAAAATTAAAATTATGATACATACCTCATCATGCTAGATCCCACCTAATATCATACAACCAAGGCCTCTGGATCATCTCTTATAATGATAGTCTCCATTAGCCTCTCGTGCTATGTATCTGGTAAGAAGTAGCGTACAAGAACACAAAATTGACATATTCATAAGAAACATACATGGGAAAATTAAAATTATGATACATACCTCATCATGCTAGATCCCACCTAATATCATACAACCAAGGCCTCTGGATCATCTCTTATAATGATAGTCTCCATTAGCCTCTCGTGCTATGTATCTGGTAAGAAGTAGCGTACAAGAACACAAAATTGACATATTCATAAGAAACATACATGGGAAAATTAAAATTATGATACATACCTCATCATTCTAGATCTCACCTAATATCATACAACCAAGGCCTCTGAATCATCTCTTATAATGATGGTCTCCATTAGTCTCTCGTGCTATGTATCCGGTAAGAAGTAGCGTACAAGAACACAAAATTGACATATTCATAAGAAACATACATGGGAAAATTACAATTATGATACATGCCTCATCATGCTAGATCCCACTTATTATCATACAACCAAGCCCTCCGGATCATCTCTTATAATGATGGTCTCCATTAGTCTCTTGTGCTCTGTATCTGGTAAGAAGTAGTGTACCTTCGATGAATCCCGATTAGGCATCGTTCGTACCTGGAGGTTTGTACCAATGATTAAGTTGGTAAAGTGATACACACTTGCACCTGGTTTGTAATCCCTGTAAACATATCCACCCTTCTTTCTTGCATTGTTGTCATGTGTAATATATTCACCTTTAACAACCATAGACCCGATGGGGAAGTGGTTGTTTTCATCATTAGTCATGGACATAATGAGGTTTTGCTTTCCCTCTATACAACATGCCAACCAGTAATCACCACCCCATTCACTATCTTTTGAGGAAACCACTGCATATATGTCTCCTGCATAGTATGATTGTAGGTATATGATCAAATATTTTTCGTGTGATACAAGTCCATTAATGTGAGTTTCAAGACTACATAAATTTTACAAAAAAAGTTAAGAAAATGCATCATACCAGGTTGTACAAGGTCTGATACATGATCAAAATTTATAGAAATAGATGATTGGTCTTCTTCCAACGGAGTTAACTCAACAATTGCACGCTGATCAAGTGGAAGTGATATGCGATCCCATCCATCATCCTAGTCCAATGATTCACACACATCCCAGTCACCATCACAGCAAGGCGGGCAAAAACAAGCGAGTTTTCTAGTCCAAATTTCAAATATTGGGTTATCAGAGCTTCGAACTGAATGAAAGCCACAAGTCCCAAGAACAGTCTTGCATTCCCATGCATGTGAACGATCTATGTCTACCACCTCCCCAAAAAATATCTCCACATGTCTCTTTCTTGTGGATTCTACTCGCATAGCTGATTCCTCTCCCATTACTGATGTGCACCACCTGACTATAGATTGAGAATTTCGAATAGTAGATATTGTAGACAATTTCAATTCCTCTCTTCGTAGGGCTATTTTGACACATGCTCCGGCTCCATCATGCTCTCCTTTACCATGACCAGTCTCAAAATAGTTCCACATATGTGGAACTTTGTAGTTTTTATGCAATGAACACAACCATTGAAATGTGCATGCATTTTTGAACTGACCAACACATCCATCAGACCAAATCCAGTGTCGATCCATCTGTACGTTCCTGCCCTTCAAATGATCATAGAACATGATGAAGCAATGACGTACATAGTGGAAGTCATGGCACCTATCATCACTTATGTAGAAGTGATATTCCTTTAGAATTTCTCTTTGCTCTTCACTACTAGTTGGGCCATGCCTATATGTGATATGCACCATCAAGGAAACCTGCTCAGAGTGATAATACTGACTTTGGATCTCATTTTGAGGTTGCAGAGTGTAGTTCTCGGCAAAATCAATAACTGAAAGTATAGTACCACGAGGAAATGTATCTCTACATATTCTAAACTTCTCATCTTGCCATCATGCCAAGTGGACATGCTGAACATATTGGCGTGTCTTTTCAATAAATTCCTTGACGAAGACACTAACTTGTACCTGTTGACACAAAATGATCTCAATATCAGGTTTTTTTGTAAGTAAGGAATGAAATGCAACTGTTTCAAGGAGAAATCCTGCACATGGTTAGTATGTAACACACGGCGAATGTACAAAAATGTTTCATAGTAATATTCATATTCTACATGGTATCTACAACAACAAGTGTTACGAAGAGTATTTATTCTAATATACTAGGGCTTACATTTCTCAAAATATCTTTGCCCCAAATTCAATTGTCTATGTTCATTCCTAAATTTCTCATATAGTTCTGTCTATGTTATATCAAGAAGATGCTTAATATGTGGTTCACGGTCCTTTGAACCCCTTCTCAGTTTTAGTACATCCTTCCGATTTGAAGAAGGCCTTGTGTGATCATGCCAAAAACTCTGCACTAGTTCCTTTACTGCATCAACTAGCTTCATGTCACGACGTGGCAACCGACCAATAAAGGCCCAAAAATCTGTCTGGGCGGTTGTGTCAAGATGTTCTCTTCTAATAGAATACCTACAGAGCGTTTTTAGATTCAAATTAACTAGTTTAGATGTAGGCTTGAGAAAACGAAGGACCCTGGTGTTCTTATTTACAATTGCTTGTGACAACACACGACGAGCTACATTGCGGTCCTTTGACTGTGTGTTCTTACCAATTTTACTAAAGGCATATACTAAGCTTTTAACTATATGAGAACTTGGTCCAAAAGGCTTTATCATCTTTATCCCTAATGATTTCCTAACAATATTCATGCCCCTAGATTTTAACAATGATAAAAATAATATACATTTATCTCCATCACATTTAGAAACAAAATATTTATTTAGTATCTGTTGAGTTTGATAAGCAATACTACATTTAGATAGCGTACCTTCAATGGAATTGAGGATTCATTCATCAACTTGTATACGCTTCAGAGTTCTTCGATGTGTGCTTTCTAATGGAGGTAAGGGGGGTGGATTTCTATCATCTAGTGCATCAACAATACACTCTGATGTTTCAGTAGCAACTTGTTGACCTTTATTCTCTTCCTGGTAGTTGGATGGTGGAAGTCCAACATCCTCATCAATGGTCTAGATAATATTTTATTCTTCAACAGTAGGCTCCATGTCCAATGCCTCTTCAACAGTAGGCTCCATGTACAATGCCTCTTCATGAGCTTAGTCTTGAGATGGTAACTTATCACTTTGACTTGATGTGGGATTTGAAACATCCCCTAATGAGCACCTACGTTTTGCTTCTTGAATACTTCCATGGGGTGCTTGTTCAACAACTATTGTGGAAATTGAAGGTCCCTCTAGTGAATATTCCTTTTTTCTTGTGCTGGATTAATAGGATGAACCACCGTATCCTCTATAATTGGATTTGGATTAGTTTCCAAAGAATATCTTCGATTTATCATGTCTATTCTTTTCTTTTCTTTCTCTTCTTCGATGACTTCTTGAGGTTTCTTCTTCCTTGCTGATTTTCTTCCTCGGTTACGTACATTCCCCATCACCACAATGATCAATGTCAATATAGTTTGTTTTTGTTGCTCCTCAATTACAAGCTTTGAAACCTTTAACTTGCTTTATAACTATTGATCCTTCAAGGTGCTTCAATCTTCCTTCTCAATTGTTCATATTTCCCATCAAAACAATAATGAATGGGAAAATTTACCTTTGGTTCTCTTGAATAATAAGCAAATGAAAGTTAAATCATAAATTGTTCCTTAAGCTAATTTTCTTGTACAATTGTGTATATCCACCATCACCATGAAATGACATTGAAGCTTGATATCTTATCCTGTGTGCTCCTCAACCATGAAATATATCCTCAATGTTGCACCTGCATAACAAAAAGAATGATGGAGAATATGAAAATTGTGAGTATTTTCACAGGCGGGCTCGTGCTCCTGAAAAAAAAGTGTTGTAATCTGATAAATTCATAAAAACAGAGTGAAGTTGCTCTCGAACAAAAACAATTCACTGTTTTTACAGTCCCAAAACACGCACACGTTATATAGAGTAAAAATGCGTACGCGATCTGTTTAACTATAATGCTCACGCGATATTGTTAAGCACAATTAATAGAGTGGGTGCATG
>LPNX010627912.1:253353-333642 GCA_001517045.1 Pseudotsuga menziesii
GAGGATTATACAAGCTAAAGGACCAACCACAACAAGGCTTGGTCCATCACTCAGTAGAGCCAAATGAACTTTGGCATAGAAGGCTTGCACATGTGCACTGTAGAGCACTACCACTTGCAATAAAGTTGTTTAAGGTCTTCCGGAAATACAAGCAAAGCATGAAGGTGTTTGCAAAGGGTGTGTGAAATGAAAGAACACAAAGAAGACATTTCCAAGTAGTGAGAGCAAGGAAAAAGGAATCTTGGAAATCATCTACTCTGATGTATGCGGTCTGATGTCATCCAGTTCATTTAGTGGGTGTGCATATTATGTTTCTTTCATTGATTATTTTTCTAGGAAGACATGGATATACTTCTTGAAGAACAAAGATGAAGTATTCGACAAGTTCAAAGAATTCAAAGTCTTGATTGAGAACCACACAGAAAAGAAAATCAAGACCTTTTGATCATACAATGGTGGATAATTCACATCAAATGAATTCAAAGAATTATGTAGAGATTTAGGGATTAAGAGGGAGTTGACCACTCCATATAATCCACAATAGAATGGGGTTGCGGAAAGGAAGAATATAATGATCATGGAAGTTGCAAGGGAAATGATTCATGATCAAGATCTTCCCATGCATCTATGGGCAGAAGCTGCTAGAACAACTATGTATGTACAAAACCGTACTCCACACAGAGTACTCGAGAATAAGACACCCGAAGAAGTCTTCCTTGGAAAGAAACCAGAAGCCGGTCATATCAAAATATTTGGCTGTCCAGTGTACATACACATTCCGAAAGAAAAGAGGACAAAATTATATCCTTTAGGAAAGAAGGATATATTTGTGGGATATAGTGAAAGATTGAAGACTTACAGAATATACTTCCTAGGATTCAAGAATATCAACATCAACAGAGACGTAACATTTGATGAAGAATCAGCTTACAACAAATCCAGAAAGAAACCTATTGAAGACCCTGAAAAAGTAGAAGCACCCAAAATTCAAGATACAACTATGGATGATGCAATTCAAGAAGAAGATCGAGAAATAGAAGAACCCCAGGAACCGTTAGATCCACCACTAGAAAAGAATCCTCACAAGAGGAAACCTACATTTGTATGAGAGGCTATACAAGGTGCAGAAAGATATGGGGCTCCAGAAGAAATGCACAGAGAGAGAAAATGAACTAGGTCCTACTCCGGTTATGTATCCCTATTATGTGACATCATTGATAAAGAACCTTCCAACTATGAAGAGGCGATAGAGAAGAAAGAATGGAAGGATGCTATGATCGAGGAGTATCAGTCGATCATGAATAATGATGTTTGGGATGTTGTCCTAAGACCAGAGGGGAAGTCTGTTGTGACTTCCAAATGGATCTATAAGATCAAGCACGCTGCAGATGGTAGCATAGAGAAATATAAAGCAATATTTGTGGCTCAAGGCTTCTCTCGGAAATAAAGGAATAGATTATGAACAAACTTTTGCACTTGTAGCCAGATACACTTCCATTAGATCGGTACTTCCTCTGGCTGCAGTAATGAAATGGAAGGTACACCAGATGGATGTCAAGACTGCTTTCTTGAATGGTGTAGTGGAAGAGGAAGTGTATGTGAAGCAGCCACTTGGTTTTGAGACACATGAAACGGAAACCCATGTGTGTAAATTGAAGAAATCCTTGTACGGTTTGAAACAGGCACCCAGGACATGGTACAATAGGATTGATAGCTTCCTGACTAGTTTGGGCTTTACCAAGAGTAAAGTGGATTCCAACCTTTACTACAAGGTTGAAGAAGGGAACCCAGTGATACTCCTATTGTATGTTGATGACCTGTTTGTAACATGTGTAGATGGGTTGATTGGTGATACGAAGAGGAAGCTTGCTTCCAAGTTCGAAATGAAGGACTTGGGTATGATGCATACTTTCTAGGCATGGAGGTGTGGCAAAATACATATGGAATCTCCCTGGGACAAGGGAAGTATGCAGTAGAGATCCTTAATAGGTTCGGGATAATGGACTATGTTCTTTACCGCTAGGTATATCTTGCAATGATGGGGATGCCCTAAATTACATATGTCAAACAAGTTCACATAATAATCAAATATTATATATGAATGCTATAACCACATCATGATTGATTACAAATAGAAACATAACATTATAATACAATAAAATAGAGCTATATAAACTAGTTACACATGAAATACCATTAAAGAGATGGAATATGCGAACATGGAGAAGAGAGAGGACCTCATTTCCTTAGTTTCACTCCATGTTTATTCTCAATCCCTTTACAATTACACCCATGACTATTTGTTTCAGAGGTTTGCAAAGCCAAGAGTACTAAATTGAATGACATTATGGTGAAGGTGGGATTTGAACACATTAAACATTAAAAATGAATGTGATGCCAATTGCCATATCGACAAGTATAGATGATGCTCAAAGCACTTGGATTTAAGTGGGGATTCAAAATGACAAAGGATTCTGAGGTTCTCTAGGAAGTTTCATCAATATGGTGGAAGAATTATATAGGTGTAAGCTATGTAATGAATTTAATATTGTGAAATGATAAAGATTGAACCATAAATCTTCATTATAATTCATATATATTCTTATATAATACTAAAGTTGTAATGGTCATTAAATATACCAAAATTGAAAGTCATGTTGAAAATATAAAACTTTTTTGAAATTTACATTGTTGATTACTTTTCAAAATTGAAAGTCATGTTGAAAATATAAAACCTTTTTTGAAATTTACATGGTTGATTACTTTTTCATAAATAAAGGAAAAAAATTATTAAAAAAAAATGGAATTAAATTTGAAAAATAAATTTACACGTTTGAAAAAATTTCAATTTTGATCGCTACTTGTAAATAGTTAGAATTTTATATTATTTAAAAAAAACTTAATGTTTTGTAAATAGTTAGAATTTTATATTATTTTTAAAAAACTTCATTAAGGACTTTTGTGGTCTATAGTAAAAATATCCAAACGTTTCAACTCAAAGTAAAAAATTATACATTTTTCAAAGAGCATATAACAACGTAAGAAAGTAATATAAAAATTTGCCCCAAAAAAGTCATACATTTCAAAAGTGGTTGACATATCCATGTTTGAATTTCATTTCACATTGTAGGCCGACAAGTTAGGCCCCACACCTTTATGGAAAAACACAAGATCTCCAAGCGCGTGACATGGGTATATATCAAGTCACGTAGTCCAGGAGGAGGTTATATGACTTCTTTTCATTCACACAAACATATGCAACTACACTACGCCACAGCTCGGTTGCCTTCTGATTTTATAACGCCTTAGATATACGTAAGCGTGCAATATCTCACCTTTATTTTGGTTTGTTTATTTATTTTCATACACCGAAGCTCCGGGTTTCGATCCCCACTGAGTCAGTTTTTCCGCAAAAATGCCTCCCCGCGTTGTCAAGAAAAGTGTCGGGCCAACTGGCCTGAATAAAACAAGCGCAAAAGCTCCCAGAAAATCCCTCAAGCTACCGGCCAAGCCTGTGAGCTCTACCCCACCGAAAACAGAACTCGAGGCCGTCATGAAAGCAGATTCGAAGCTGATCTCGCCCACCGTTGAAGCTCGGAAAGCTGAGGAAAAAGCCGTCGAGCTATTTCAAGATTTGAAAGAACCACCTGTCGAAGCCGAGCCGGTGAAAGAAACGCCAGTAGGGGATGCCAACATCGAGGACAAAGGATCAACGAAGGATGCAGATCATAACGCCTCTGCACAAGGGAGTGAAGAGGGAAAAGACTTAGAGAACAATGAAACCGATGCTGCAATGCATGAATCACAGGATGATGATGTTAAGGATAAAGAACACCAGGATGAGCCCGCTGAAAATAACGTAGTCATGGCTGACAAGAGCGAGGGTGAGAGTGAGGGAGAGGAAGGTGATGACCAACTTGATGTGGAAATGCCTGCCAGGGTCAAGGAGCGGATAAAGCGGAAAGAGTTTGAAGTATTTGTTGGTGGGCTTGATAGGAACGCTGATGAAGAAGATTTGAAGAAGTCTTTAGTGTGGTTGGTGAGGTTGTTGAGATCAGAATGTCAAAAAAAATTCAAACTAAGAAGAATAAGGGAATTGGATTTATTCGTTTTGCTACTGTTGAGCAAGCAAAAAGAGCTTTAGAGCTTCAGAATCTACAAGTAAGAGGGAAACAATGTAGAATTGCACCAATCCAAGATAATGATACTCTTTATATACGCAATATTTGTAGATCATGGACAAAAGATACCCTTACAAAGAAATTAACAGAATACGGAATACAACATATTGAAGAAATAACTTTGGGTGAAGATCCACGACAAAAACAGTCAAATAAGGGGTTTGCATTTGTGGAGTTCGCCACTCATCTTGAGGCTACAAATGCCTTGTGGCGCTTGCAAAAGCGAGACGTTTTCTTTGGTATTGACGTATGTGCAAAGGTTGAGTTTACCAAATGTGGTATTGAGGCAGATGAGGAAGTTATGGCCCAGGTCAAGTCTATTTTTGTTGATGGATTGCCACCTTCTTGGGATGAAGAGCGAATTCAGGAGAAATTTCAAAAGTATGGGGAAATTGAAAAAGTGGAATTGGCACGAAATCTGCCCACAGCTAAGCGAAAAGATTTTGGATTCATTTCTTTTACAACTCGTGAAGCGGCGATGGCTTGCATTGAAGGAGTAAATAAGAATGAGCTGCTAAATGAAGAAGATAACAAGCTGGTTACTCTGAAGGCTAGTCTTCGAAAACCTCGGCAAACAGGACGATCATCTGGCGTTGGCGTTCGTTCAGGATATGGTGGTAGTCGAGCGGGTAGGGTGCCTGCATGGGTTCGTGGTGTTGGTGATAGTAGTAGATTTGGGGTTCACGAACGCAGGCGCCAACCTTTAGGAATTAGGGCATATAATGATAGGCGACCACCTGATCCTGCTTATGCACGAAGCGATTATAGGAGGAATTATAGAGAAGATGACGCTAATTATCTTGATAGGGTAGCTACATCTTCCGCCAGAGCTTTTGGAACAGTTAGTAGACGATCCTCACACAGGGATGATTACGCACGCGGATATTCTGACAGCATGCCTCCATGCAGGCCTACATATCCTGAGGATAGATACAGTGATCGCATGAATGGAATGACAGCCTATAATGATGTACCTGTTCGAGTATCTGGGTCTAAGCGCCCGTATTCAGATGTGGACGATGATCTTCCATACCTTGTTCGGAATTCCAGGAGTCGTCTGGATTATGATGCAGTGGCCGCAGATTCACGTGATGGAGGAGTGTCGAGGGTAGGCCAAGATCGACTAGTAGGTTATGTTGGAGGTAGCGGAGATGGTAGACTTTATGATGCAGGGGCCGCAGATTCACGTTATGGAGCAGTGTCCAGTCTAAGCCAAGATCAACAACTAGGTTATGGTGATGGTAGAATTAATGATGTAGGGGCTGCAGACTCAGGAGTATGGAGAGTAGGACAAGATCCAGAAGTAGGTTATGGTGCAGGTAGCAGAGCTTCTGGCATTTATGATGAAGGGGCCGCAGATTTACGTTATGGAGGTGTGTCCAGTCTAGGCCGAGATCCACAATTAGTTTACGGAGGAGTGTCCAGTACTTTAAGGCAAGATGCAGAAGTAGGTTATGGTGCAGGTAGCAGAGCTGGTGGAATTTATTCAAGTGACTACATGCCTAGTAGTAGGCAAGATCCAGAAGTAGGGTATGGTGCAGGTAGCAGAGCTGGTGCTGGAATTTATTCAAGAGACTACGTGCCTAGTGGCAATTATGTTGAAGGCGGATCATATTCATCTGTTTTAAATCGGACTGCGCCTGGTGAATACGGACGTGGAAGTGGCTCAGCGTCACACTATTGATTTTTTTACTATTTCAACTTATCCTGTTACTTTTAACCCTTTCTGATTTTTTTCATAAGGCTAGTAGTGCTATTGGCAAAGATTCATGGTATATCTGATTTGTGATACAATTACAACAACAATGGCCTTAAATGTCACCACCTATAGGTAAATCTTGTAGTGATTGATCCATAACTGTTTCCTAGCGTTTAGTGATTTCTATTTGCCATAAGTATTTAGGTGTAGCTTTTATATCATCATCTATTAGCCTTTAGTGATTTCCCTTTGCCATAAGTATTTAAGTTTGTAGTGATTGATCCATAACTCTTTCCTAGCCTTTAGTGATTTCCATTTGCCATAAGTATTTAAGTGTAGCTTTTATGTGTTATAATTATTGTTAAAAATATTCAAATGGTAAATATGGATAGTTTGGTGACGTTGTTGTTACTAAATAAATAATATATTCAAATAGGTAAATATGGATAGTTTGGTGACGATATTGGTACTAAAAGATTATTTAGTAATAACAATAACGTTATCAGTTATCAAGTTATTTGAAGTTAGTTTAACATTGTTTTATTATGTTTTTGTACATATAGTATTGTGTGAGATAACATTGTTTTATTATGTTTTTGGACATATAGTATTGCATGAGATAACATTGTTTTATTATGTTTTTGAACATAGAGTATTGGGTGAGATGTATTAATTGGACAATACATAAATTTTTTTTTCATGGTGTAATGTTTTTATATGGTTAAATTTTTGTTTAATTTTTTATAAAAGAATTATTGATGTTTTTATTGGTTGATAGGGGTGATGTTAATATCTAAATTTGTTAATAGTTCTAGAATCATTGGAGTTAAAAGCTAATAGTAGTATCTAATAATCCATGGAGTTCTTATAATAGAATAGTTGAAGATTAATTTTAATTTTTACAACTATATTAATTTTAGACAACAACCATAGAATCAATTTTGATCGTACACTTGTCTCATTCTCGTTTAATCTTTGAAGGTGCCCATAAAATTAATCTTGATACTACACTTGTCTCATTCTCTTGGGTAGATGAAAAAGCATAGATGGTAGTCCACCCAAAATTCTAAGATATATACGTCTATCGCCCTAAAGATATAAACACATATAAGTGTAATTAGCTAGATGCCCAATTGAGAGATGGAGGAGTTTATAAGGAGTTTGATTTTTCCAGTTGATAGTTGTATCATCAATGTAGTTAAGTCCATAGTTGCATGTATTAATTGAATAGTTGTATATAATAATCGAATAGTTGAAGTTGAGTTTTACTTTTTCCAACTATCATGAACTGTTACTTATCAGATGTTAACTATTAGCTAGATGCCCAACTAAGAGACGCATGAGTTTATTAAGAGTTTGGATGAGTTTATTAGGAGTTCCAACCATTTTAACTATGAGATATAGGAGTTTATTAGAAGTTTGGAAGATTTTATTCGACGTTCTAACCATTTTATTAGGAGTTTAACTCTTACTTGACTGCGCATTAGCTAGACTCCTATATACTATTGGCGTAATTGCCATAATAAAAAAAAGCTTAAGAAACGGAGTTTAGTGTTCTGATGATTACTATGAGCTAGGTTCTTAGTACTACCCCTATACTTACACATATTCATTATATGGTGACCTTATGTATTAGGGCTTAAACTAGTATGACTTGTGTATTTTACATAATAAATGAGAATAGTGAGCTATGATACATGCAGTGATTATTGTAACTACAAAACCTGTTATCAAACATATTGGAAATTACTTATAGCTTACTTAGCCCATGTAATATGGATACATGTGAGCTTACATTACCATTACAAAGGTTAAGAGATATGGTAATTCCCTAATCACTAGTCATTGTTATTTGTAATACCAGTAGTTACACAAGGCTTGGTGACAATAGAACAATGTAGGAACAAGTGACCAATGTTTGATCCATGCTAATAGTAATAATGCTAAAGGTTGTGTTTACTTCTTATTATTGATATCAGTAATATCGTAAGCGATGCTATACAAGTTCGATTTAATAAGTCTATGCATAATCATGCTTATTATTAACTATGTAATATTGATAGAACTTACCATAACCAACCTCATACCAGGATAGATTAATACAGATTCCATTGAATTGATAGGAGTAATGTGGGAAGCTAAGGTAATACAACTCCTATGACTGATGTAATTTCCCTATTCAAACTATTGTTATGCTTCATTACTATGCTTAATCTAACTGATCTAAGGTTCATATTATGTACATATTCAACTTACCCAATAGTAACCATGTAACCATATTACGTATTCTGTGCAATCAATCACACTACTAATTAAGCTCTTATCACATATCACACTCATCGCCAAAGACACACACACAAACATATTATAGATTCATATAAACCATAACACCCTAAGCTATTCTCTCTACTGAATAAGAAAAACAATTCTCTACTGAATAAGAAAAACAATAAACAACATTAATAATGACTTGATTCTCATAATTAACTCATGATGTTAGTATTGATATCACAACTAGTATGAACTCAAAGAAATCAATAAGCTTGTCATATGTAATGGTTATGATTATGGTGTAATAGGTTTTAGGTTTTGTATATTTGACATAAGTTGTTATAATGGTATTAGTACTAACTGTATAAGTATCATAAACTGTATTATGTTAACTATATATGAAGCTCCTTATTACTACAGGTCAGTGATTACGGTCATTTTACTTGCATACTGTTTAGACATATCAACCTTTTCAACAATTCACAACCTACCAAAATTCTCTCTGAATCTTCCCTTAGGGGCGCTCGCATGAAGTTGGTTCCAATTTTTAGTGCCACTTTAGAAATCCGAAACGCACTTCAGAGATGTAAATATATAACGCATATGCGTTATTGATGCTACGCTCGGAAAACCTGAGCCCAAAGACAAGGCTAAGGTTAGTTAATCAATATCTCATGTGCAATATATCAAATATGCTTTTTCAATGAGTCAAATATCGCATGTCTGATATATCGCAAGTGCGATATATCGCAAGTACGATTTGTAAAACCAAAACCAAAAATAAAATCCAAGGCCGTGGGACTCATTTCCTTATTTGTACAGTGAGCGATATCGGGATAGCAAAAAAAAATGCAGTAGCGAAAAATTGCACCAGCGTTTTGCATTAGAGGCTTCGGAGGTGCATTTGGAGGGTAGTTTGCAAGGGCCAAAATTCCGAACTTGGCTCCAATGGATGGTAAATACTCATATCATCCACAATTGTTTTCAATATATGTTTTTTTTGTTAATTTCATAGTTTTTATATATATTTGTCAAAACGATTTTAATAAAAAAAATGAATTAAATCAAAGAATGATATATTAAAACAATTTGAAATTTGTTGTTTTAATCTTGACAGATAATAGAAATGTTGAAGATACTATGCAAAATGAGCCCACTAATAACCAAGAACCAAACCCAAACACGAAGGGGGAACAAGACTGGAATTCACTGATTCTGGCTCGTTTGGGTGCATTGAGGCGCCTTAGGTCATCATTTAGAGGGGGGGACCATTTGATACAATTATTATCCAAGGCATTGGACACCATAACAAACACAATTGCCAATGCCCAAGGAGCTCTGTACAACATTAGCTCGTATAGAGAATCCATGGACAAATACTATTTCGATGGTTTGAGCTATAAAGACATAAGAAAACTAAAGATAACCAAAGACCAACTGTTTTCATTATTTTGGGACCCTAGCACTAGATTGGTTCCACCTACCAGTCGAGCACACATTTCCATAGACTGGTGCGTGGAACCAAATGTGAAAGCACATTGGATGGATCGCTGGTATATGGTATTTGATGAAGACCCTCATGGGAATAAAGACATCCCTTTCTATTTCTTGAGGAAGTTGTATGTTGAATTTATCTTAGGGAAACATGTTAACTATTTTGATATTTTAGAGTTCTAGGGTGTGGGTCATGGGATGACCCAAGATAGGGAATGGGATAGGACTGATCCTAACCGAGTGCCATGCACACCAAAACCCTCTCGGGTATATCCTCCTACGGGTCCTATGATTGATGATACACAGGAGGTCTTATTCGACTTGACATATACATTGCTTCATCATGGGATTGATATCCAAGGTAATGTAGGCCAAGGGGTTGGTACTTCTAAGGCTGGCCCATCCCACACTAAGGATCCACATACCACATCTCCAAATCGTACTAGAGGTATAGATCGCATGGAAGACGCTGAGGGTTCAGAGCGTTGTGCTATTCCACACCCTTGCACAGTGTGTGGAGGCATTTGTTATGGCCCTGATTCAGAGTTCCAAGATGATGAATTACTTCGATATGTAAGTAAAATTCATTCTTTTCATATTATATTTTGTTTTATATCATAATTTTAAATTGTTTCGTAATTTATTTCTATTTAATTATCTAACAAATTATGTGAACAAATATGCAGATGGTGTCCCATCACACCCGAGATTCACATAGTTTGAGCATTGATGTTGATAATATTGACACAAATGCCAATGCTGCATATGGTTTTGGTGCTTCACCATTAGTTGTAAGAACTTTACTTTTTAATTTGTCATCGTCATTTACATATTTATAGTAGAGATTGTAGCATTCAATATGTCCTAATATGGATACAATATGTTTTATGTAGGGTGAGCAGGATGAGTTTGTGGAATCCCAGCCAAGTCCCTCACATGTAGAGGAAGATTCCTAGACACAGGTACTATTTTAATTATGCTTTTAATAATTCAACAATAATTCTTTTAATTATTAGAAGTTTTGTAATTGTATGTTTATGTTTTGTTATGCAGCATGATATCTATGCCAGCGGAATGAATTTAGTGATTGGGGACCCACCTCCCCCCCCATGCACATGTATGTTTCGCTTTCTTTGAAAAACTCATTTTTTGTCCATCTTTTATATGTCTCACTTTCTTTGTATTATTTGACATTGACATATGTTACTTTATGCAGGAATCTATTGAGGGAATGGTGCTTGAAGAGCACCAAATCTAGGTTTTGGGTGACCCACCTCTCTCCCCCCCACAGGTACATGTATGTTTCGCTTTCTTTGAAAACATCATTTTATGTCCATGTAGTATATGTCTCATTTTACTTGTATTTGATGATATTGACATATGCTACTTTATGCAGGCATCTAGTGAGCCAATGGTGCTTGAAGAGCACCAAATCCAAGTTGTTGGTGACCCACCTCTCCCCCCCCACAGATACATGTATGTTTCGTTTTCTTTGGAAACATCATTTTCCATCCATGTAGTATATATGTCTCATTTTCTTTTTATTATCTAACATTGACATATGTTACTTTATGCTGGCTTCTAGTGAGGTAGTGGAAATCGAAATTGAGGCTGACCCACCTCTGACCCACCAGCAGATATGTTTATGTCTCTCTTTCTTTTAATTGTTCTTTTAATGATTCAACATGTACTTTTTTAATTATTTGTAGTTGTCTAATTGTATCTTTATCCTTTTGTACGTAGGAATGTGAATTTGATGATGCTATCCAATAAGAGACCTTGTTTGCTAATGCATGTAGAATTCCTTTTAGCTTGTTGACCTTTGTTCGACCCATTGGTTACACACCTCTTGACGTCCCTGAGGTATATTTATATATTTCTTATCTTTCTTATATTGCTTTTTGTACATGCAAGTATCTTTTTCCTTGTTGCCCCCATTGATATGCTGACATTGACATATATATTATTTTATGCAGCTTGATAGTGAGCGAGTGGTTATTGAAGAGCACCCAATTGGGATCATCGCTCACCCCCCCAACCCCCCCAAAGTACATGTATGTCTCATTTTCTTTGAAAAAGTCATTGTCCCTCCATGTAGTATAGTTTTATTTGGAATTTTGTGCACCCATTGATTTTTTGACATTGAAATATATAATTTTTTATGCAGCTTGATAGTGTGAAAGTAATGCTTGAAGAGCACCCAATCGGGGCCGTTGCTAGTGAGGAACCTCAACCTATGATCACTTACTCACGTACAGTAAGTAAAAATGTTATATTGGTTTGGAATTTGAACAAATGTACATAGTGTCACATGCCCCAATTTGCAAAACAATTTAATGTCATTGAAGAATATTATGTTATATTTTATGATAATGTTTGTAATTGATGACCTAGTGGGGTCAAGGATAATTAATGTATTGTAGAATATTTTATTAATAAATAAATAAATGATGAGACAACAACTTAGGGAAGATGTTAAATGAGTGTTAACTGGTCGCTTGTGGAGGAGATTGGGTGGAGAGTATACTGACAAGTGGCAGCATCCTCAAACAACTCCTAACTGTTGCAGGTGGCAACTTCCCTATAATTGTGGTCATGATTCCCCAAGACAGTGGAATAGGAGCAGGTGGCTCATTAAGTAAAAACTGACCCAGAAGACCTAGGCATTGATATAAAACTTCCCATTGAAGACAACTGGGGTTGCTCATCTCTGGAATTGTGATCATTTTGAGTGAATGAAGTGCACATGAGAATTCGATGGAGGGGACTTGTTGAAGTGAGTTTGAGGGGTTAACTACTGAAGATTGAACTTGTGCAGCTACTCTAGGTTGAAGTTCTTATTGCTGTGAGCACGGATGAATTATTGTTGTATATCCAGTCAAGTGATAGAGGATCTGGCAAGGTTACATCCTTCACCTAGTACTCTACCAGGAGGACCAGGAAACAGGCTCGAGGGTCTTAAGAAAGTGCAGATTAAGCTTTCTCTAGGAGTTGGTTGGGAGGAACAACCTCCTTAAGCTGTTGTCACCTCATCCATTTAACATGTTTTATTTGTTTAGGTTTATTTATAGTTTATCTACTATTTTTCATAAAAAGATTACTAGTTTTCAAGATATGCATATTATTATTTTATTAGGGTTAATGAAGAAGAAAGAGCATTGTTTGTTGATAAAAATAGTGATGAGCAGATTACATTTAAAATAGTAGAGTTTTTTTGGCTAAGGGAATGGTGAATAGGAAAGAAATTACCAAGCTTTATTTTTCCACGCCTTTTACAAGGCAGTACTCTAGTACAGTTGGTTTCTTAAGTTAAATAAGTAGATTTGTTTATTACTCTGAATGTAAAATGCAAATGATTACTTCTATAGTTTTATGTGATTCATTTACATAAATATAACTGTACTTGTTCTATCTACTAAAAGTAAGTGTATTATCTAATTACAGGAAAAGAGTAGATTATATAATAATCACTAGTAATTATAATAGTCATAGAACTATTACCAGTATTAATATTTATTATAGATACAATAAATAAAGTTTAATAAATATATATAGGTACACTAAAAGTAGTACTTAGGGTTTAACCTAACTAGTACTTCATAGTTTAATTATAATAATTTATTCAAGTTTACATTACTATTCTATTATGAAAACACATATGTTTTGCTGCAACCCTCAAGAACCATCTAGGGTTTACAAGAGATAGGTTTTATCTCTGAAACAGACTTTCATTTTCTTATTCTTAACATAAAATCTAACAACTGTAAATAATTATTATTAAAAGTAAAATAGATACATAACTAAAAGTTATTTCTGTAAAATCCATCTCATTACAGAACTGTAGGTTATCCAAAAACAATAACCATTCTGAGAGAAAACGAATAATTTATTCACCTAATAACACTGTCTAAATTCAAATAGTAAAAATTACTATAAATCATTTATATTAAATGTAATTTTAAATTAAATAATAGTGTAAACAATTAAACATAGATGAAATAAAATAAGTGTAATGGCCTATGGCCGTTTATAAACATCGGTCAAGGCTTAAGCCTGCAAAAAAACAATTTATACAAATTTAAACAGAATAGTAAACCAAAATTTTTAGCTATTACATTTCATAATAAGTAAAAAAAAACCCTTCATCTGTTTACAAGTTTTACTGAAAGAAATATCTTACATCTTCCAGGCCGTAAAGGCTCTTTCACGAAAACCTTAAGTCACGGCTGTAAAATCCTTCAAGTTTCTTGCACATAATAACCTCAAGTGTTTTAAAATAGTATAAAAACAAAACAACAAGAAGCAACAACCTAACAAGTAAACCAAGGTTGAGCCATAACCAACACAACGAAGTTTCTTATCTTTTCGACCACCATAACACCAATGCAGGAGAAACCCTTAGTATAACTGGGGCTTACCAGGGTTTTTCGAGGCCGAAGGATGGAGAGTTGAGCTAGCAGCTAACATCACAAGCTGTGAGAGAAAATTGTGTAGAAAAACAATATTAGTTACAACCGGTAAAATGTATTTGTAACTTATCATTTTCATGAAACAAAAACTGTGACGGGCAGTTACCTAGCAGTGTTGTCATTCTGGAGAAGTCGTGGAAGCGAATTCTTTGAAGCCAATTCAATGGCACCTCGGATGGTAATGCCATAAATTATGAAGATGTCGAAGTGCAACATAAACCCTGAATCACTGTGCACAAAAAACTAAATCTCAGTTCACAAGTCGGTGTCCAAAAAATACCAGTTTTCAATACACCAGAAGCATACACAACAGTCAACAAGCTTCAAAAACCACCTTATGTCCTCACCGAGACAACTCACAGTAATTTTCTGGAAGATGGTTTGCAAATCAAAGGTTATTACAGAGCCATGGCAGCCACGAGCTTGCAGCTCGACCGCACCAGTCGAAGGAACCCTCTCATTGCGAAATGAAAGGTTAGGGCTTTGTTATAAGTCAACTTAACCTGTGGACAAAACATCTCCACGTCTCCTCAACAATATTTCATCATAGTGGGTGCAAGTCAATAGTTGAGTATGTAGTTCCAATCTGCATAAAAATAATTACAAATCAACACATTAATCATTAAAACAATATAATTCTTTTTGATTGCCCATAGTATATTATAACCTTTGGTCATATCGGTACTTATTTTATAAACCATAGTATAAAGAAATGTAATGTTTTTATGGTTATTGTTTATAGAATAAGATAGGATAGAATTGGTTAGCTATGTTTATAAAACATAAGTAAATAATATTACTTTAACCAAAAACTACATCAAGAAGGGTAATTTAATAACTTCTTGAAGTTGTCATTTGAACTTTTGGAGTTAGAGAGTAATTGTTTCACTAGGACCCAAGTAAATATCAAATATTTTATATTACATAAACCAATAACCACATCTCAAGAGATTTACAAACAATCTTGTGATAGAAAGTAGTTTATAGCTAAAAGGAACACTAGGAAATGTGGCGTATGATACAAATAAAAAGACTTCAAGGTAAAAACTGTAACAGTTTGAAGAAGAATTCTTTCAACTAGGAAGAGAACCTTGGACCAAGTCTCTTAATGCATTGTGTAGTTGGGGTTACAAGTGAGTGCAGTCCATAGACTTATATAAGAGTCTCAATTGTAATTCTAACATCCAAATAATGAGTAAACAATTAAGAGTAAAAGTATTTTTGTTACTTATTGAGAAAACATTTAATTATAAAACGCTAGGATAAGGGTAAATGTGATATACATCTAATGAGTATGATGACTTAAGAACCCTTAGAAACAAAACTTTTGGATAAAATAGGCTAGATTTATAGTTTAATAGGATAGAGTATTTCTTTTATGTTTTACAAAAAGATTCATATACTTATGATCAAGACCAAACTCCAATTGTTTTGAATGATCTAAGCAAAAGTCCGAGTACTATATTTCTTCGTATTTAAACTTTAGATCAAAATTTCTATAAGATAAAGTACGAGTATTAAATAATCTTAATCATCTAGTAGATTTGATTTCATTTTCATAAGATTTTGGTCATGCATTTTAACCCATGCATATGCAGTTTTGTTTTAACACATTTATGGAGTTTTGACGACTTAAATAAGATCAACGTTACCTCTTATGGAGACAAGCTGCATTTAAACATTCTAATTCTAGCATCATATTTATGCTAGTGAAGTATATTTCTTGACCAGAATATATATATTTTTTACTAGAACATACGCATACTTGTTAAAACCTGTAAAGAACCATCAATCCCACTGTGTTAGCTATAAACTAAGTAACCCCCGATCACACCTAATAAACTTTCCGTACTTGAAAAAAGAAAAAAATAATACACTTAGCAATAGTAAAAGACAGATTTCTTTTGTACTTTCTAGAAAAATACAACTGCTAGGTTGAAACAATACTAACACAGTATTTTTAAGATAAGCCTTTAAGTTATACAGAACCTTATAAAGAAGTATTCTTCATTTCTCTTGCAAACTGTTTAACTATCTGCTAACATTTAGTGGTTCATTAACATTGACATTTGACATTTTATGTTACATGAAAAATTTTAAATTTTTACGAATTTTTGAGTTATTACACATAGAGTTTTTATAGGTTGGTAAAATAACTTACAAATTTTGGTTTGTCTGCAGTATCTGCTAATGTGACCTGTCCCTCTTGTTCAATGTTGGGGATCACCATTGAGCAGCCGGAAAAGAAAGCTAGACTTCTCGGAAGACATTGACAGTGGTAGTGAAAGGGTGGATAAATAGAATAAATGTATAGGGGGGATGTACATACATGTAACTTTTTGTTTGTATACACACAGATGTATGGTTTGATCCAAAATTTTGTATTATGGCCATGTGGCATGCGAATTTTTGTAACATTATTTGTATACATATTAATATAAAGCAAGGTTCAAATTTATACATGTATATGGTTGACTTGATTTTGGAACATGATATGTGTGGTTCACGTATGTGATATTATGATATGTGTGGTTCACCTATGTGATAATATTATATGTGTGGTTCACCTATGTGACATTATGATATTATAGACCTTATCATGACATATCATACTGACTATTTGAATATTTCCAATACTTCAAGGAAGAATTAATTGTTAAATTTTCATATGCTTAGCTAAGGCATCAGTATTTCATTTCATTTTCATAACAAAAGCATATAAACAGGATCACTGAAAGATAGACAAGCACAACCATACAAAAGGAACACGAAGATTTATCCTGGGAAAAACCCAGCAAAAGATTCCTCAATATAGATGTCCCAAAAAGATAAAAGATAAAACCAGCAAGGAGATCAAAGCCTGATCCTCCTCCTTCTCCAGCTACTTCTCTTCTCCACTAATTCGCTACACAAGTGAGAGTGTGTGTTCCAAATGAGGAGCACTACACCTCTATTTATATTCATCCGTTCACTTAAGTTAACTCATCCGTCATGTAGGCTTGAGTTAATCATGTAGGCTCGAGTTACACATGTAGGCTCAAGTAAACACACTGGGGTGCTAATGACCTATCTTTACAATTAGAGGGGACTATGTCATGACTCTTATTAGTTCTTCTGATTAGGAGCATCGGGGTACAAAGTAATACAAGTGGTTCTCTCGATAGGACCATCGGGGACCATAAAGAAATACATATAGAATATTCTTCAAAGTTACAATATTTCAACACTCCCCCTTAACGAGAAGGGTATTCTATTATAGCATCAACAACAACAATAATAGGAGAGAGATAGAGGAACATCATCAACATCATCAGGGTGATACATCTATAAATCATTGGAAGATTTTCAACATCATGTAGCCTTCATCTTCAATATTTAGTCTTCAGCATCATCAATACTTTGACCGCTTCGATCAGCAGCATCTTGACTCTTCAATCAATAGCAACATCATCAGCACTTTAACCTTTCGATCAGCAACATCTTCAGCACTTTGACCTTTCGATCAGTAACATCATCTTCAACACTTTGACCTTTCAATTAGCAACATCATCTTCAACACTTTGACCTTTAGATCAGCAACATCTTCTTCAGCACTTTGGCCTTTCGATCAACAACAACATCATCATCATACTCTAATCTTTCAATTAGACTCTGATCTTTCGATCAGAACCATCATCAACCGAACATCATCATACTCTAACATCAACTCATCATCATATTCTGATCTTTTGATCAGTACATCATCATCATCATAATTTGATAATACAACATCATCATCATCAGGATCTCATCATCATCACATTCTGATCTTTCAATGAGAAACATCATCATCATCATCGCATTCTGATCTTTCGATCAGAAAACATCATCATCAGCAGCAACATCATAATCATAAGCAACTTCTAATCTTCCGATCAGAAAACATCATCATCATCATATTCTGATCTTTCGATCAGAGAACATCATCATCAGCAACTTCTGATCTTTCGATCAGAGAAACATCATCATTATCATATTCTGATCTTTTGATCAGAGAACATCATCATCATCAGCAACTTCTGATCTTTTGATCAGAGAAACATCATCTTCATCATATTCTGATCTTTCGATTAGAGAACATCATCATCATTAGTAACAACATCATCATCATATTCTGATCTTTCAATCAGAGAACATCATCATCATCAGCAACTTCTGATATTTCGATCAGAGAACATCATCATCATCAGCAACATCTGATCTTTCGATCAGAAACATCATCATCATCATAAAAACATCAACATCATCGAAACATCAACATGATCCTTCCTTTCAGAATTACGAGATTTAGGTCTTTACGGAGTTACCATTGATCCTTCCTTTCGGAATTACGGGATTTAGGTCTTTATGGAGTTACTAACGATCCTTCCTTTCAGAATTATGAGATTTAGGTATTTACAGAGTTACTAATGATCCTTCCTTTCGGAATTGCGGGATCAACACATTTGTGGAACTCAGAAAATCCTTCCTATTGGAATTACGGGATCAACACATCTGTGGAACTCAGACAATCCTTCCTATTGGAATTACGGGATCAATTCAATGATCCTTCCTTTCAGAATTATGAGATTTAGGTCTTTACGGAGTTACTAATGATCCTTCCTTTCGGAATTACGGGATCAACACAGATGTGGAACTCAGAAAATCCCTCCTATTGGAATTGTGGGATCAACACATCTGTGAAACTTAGACAATCCTTCCTATTAGAATTACGGGATCAATTCAATGATCCTTCCTTTCGGAATTACGGGATTTAGGTCTTTACGAAGTTACTAACGATCCTTCCTTTCAGAATTACTGGATGAACACAGATGTGGAACTCAGACAATCCTTCCTCTAGGAATTACGGGATCAACACACGTTCTTGAGTACCGAAGTCACCGTATCTGTTCTGAATCGAAGTTCAAGGATGATACAATCCTACCACATTCATGGGGACCGAGATCTCCAGATACATTTTGAACCGAGTTTCAGGGATGATGCAATCCACCACTTTGATGGGGGCCGAGACCTCTGGATACATTTTGAACTGAGGTTCAGGGATGATGCAATCCACCACTTTCACAAGGGCCAAGACCTCTGGATACATTTTGAACTGAAGTTCAGGGATGATGCAATCCACCACTTTCATGGGGGTTGAGACCTCCAGATACATTTTGAATTGAAGTTCAGGGATGATGCAATCCTACCACATTCACAGGGGCCGAGACCTCCAGATACATTTTGAACCGAAGTTCAAGGATGATGCAATCCCACCACATTCACGGGGGCCGTGACCTTCGGATACATTTTGAACCGAAGTTCAGGGATGATGCAATCCCACCACATTCACGAAGACCGAAGTCACCGGATCTATTTTGGACAGATGTCTCAGGATGATACAATCCCTCTTCATTCTTGAGGACTGAGGTCACCGGATCACTTTTGGACATATGTTCCAGGATGATACAATCCCTCTTCATTCTTGAAGACCGAGGTCTCTGGGTCACTTTTGGGCAAGTGCCCAGGGATGATACAATCCCACCACATTCTCGATGACCAAAGTCACCAGATCACTTTTGGACATATGTCCCGGGATGATACAATCCCTCTGCAACATCACTACTCGCCCTTTCGGGGAAGGTCATTAGAGAGAATTTGAGGTAAAAAATGGGCCTCAAAAGGACCAAAATGTACTATAAAAATCAACCAATTACATTCTAGTAGATGACATCATCCCCCATAGTTGAGGTGGCATTGCATGAGTTAAGAATGCTTATTTGTCACATTTTCTATGGTGGATGAAAATCCATAGTTAACCAAGGTAGTGGTATAAGTACTTTTAAGTCATAAAGTGAAGTACTCACAATAAAAATCATTTCACACTTTCTCATAAAATAATATTATTGTTATTTTCAAGTAAAGTACTCATAATTCACTTTCTCATAAAATAATATTATTGTCATTTTCAAGTAAAGTACTCATAATTCATAAAAATGTCTTTTCACATTTTCTTATAAAATAATATATTGTCATTTTCATGTTTTTTATTTTTAAATTATATATTCACTAAATTGTATTTAATATCATAATGTCAAACTAATATATATATATATATATATATATATATATATATAATCTTGTACTTTGAAAATAAATTAAATTCATTTTCATTTAATTTTATTTACAAGTTCAAGACAAATAAATGTTAAAGGACAATAAATTTTTGGGAATTTACAATGAATCTTAGTCACATCATTCTAGAGTTATTTTATTAATTTTATATATAGTCAATTTAGAAAAGTAACTCAACCATGGTTATTTATAGTGTGCATAAAAAAGTAGCGTAGGAGGTGAGTTGTCATATATACCTACCCCATAAAACCCCTAACTCATAATATTTTAATATATCTTATATTTTTGTAGTACATCTCTTAGAAGGCCCATTTTTGACCTCAAATTCTCTCTAATGCTTTCTGAACCACACCAAGCTTGTCTCAAAAGTGTTCGAACTTTACCCAAGATAGAGGCTTTGTCAGCGCATCATCATCTAAACCATCTTCATCTACATCTTCAGTATGTGAATACTGAACTATCACCATCTGTATCTCCAGTATGTGAATACTGAAACATCATCATCTGCATCTTTATCTTGAATGTAGAAATACCGGATTTTTATGTGTTACGACGGAACACAGGGTTCTCTGTTATCACAACTCTCGTTATCACATAGAATCAATGTAGTATCCATCTTCAGTTCAAAGAGACGTGATATCAGCTTCCGAAGCCATATGGCTTCACAACTTAGCAGAGTAATCTACTATGTATTCTGCTTCAGCCATGCTACGAGAAACACTGGATTGTTTCCTGCTAAACCATGAACTCATAGCAGACCCCAAACAAAAGCATCTACCTAATGTGCTTTTCCTGTCTGAGATACTTCCAGCGTAATCTGCATCTATGCAGCCATACAATCTATACTCATGTCTACCATCATAGTATAAACCAAAGTCTATAGTCCCTTTCAGATATCTCATCACATGTTTTGCAGTTACTAGGTGAACCCGTCTTGGTTGAACAAGATATTGACTTAAGGTGTTCACAGAAAAACAAATGCATGGTCTGGTATTTGTTAAGTACATCAATGACCCAATGATCTGTCTTTAATGAGTCATATCCACTAACTTTGATGAGTCATCAGCTAACAGCTTCAGGTTGGAGTCCATGGGTATGGCCATGACTTTGCATTCCAACATATTGAATCTCTTCAATATCTCTACCGCATAATTTCCTTGTTTGAGAAAGATTTCTTCTGAACTTTGCCATACTTCCAGACCTAGGAAATAATGCATTAACCCAAGGTCTTTCATCTCAAATTCTTCTGCTAGTTTATTCTTGCTTTCCATGATCCGTTTCTCATTTCTTGTCACGGATAAGTCATCCATATATAATAACAGGATGACAAGTTCATCTTCTACAACCTTGAGATAAAGGTTAGGATCATCTTTACTCTTGGTAAATCCCATGCTCGACAAGAAACTATCTATTCTTCCATACCAAGCTCTGGGAGCTTGCTTAAGGCCATATAGGTCCTTCTTCAACTTGCATACTTAATTCCATCTGGCTTCAACTTCAAATCCTCATGACTATTCGATGTAAAACTCTTTCTCAATCATACCATTAAAGAAGGCTTGTCTTTACTTCACCATGGAAGAAACTACCATGATAGTTCTGAAGGAAGTGTACCTTACTTCCTGGAGTAAGTATCTCTTTAGAATTAATTCCCTTTTTTTTTCTTTTTTTCTGAAAGAAACCTATGGCCACAAATCTTGCTTTATAATTCTCGATACTTCCGTCAGCTACATGCTCTATTTTGTATATCCATTTGGAGGATACAATACTCTTTCCTTCTGGTTTGGGAACTATATCACATACATCATTCTAGTTCGTCTTGTCAGATCATCAACATATCCTAGTCTTCTGCATTCAACTTTGAAGGTTGGAACCCACTTTACTCTTGGTAAAGTCTCGATCCATCAAGAAGCTGTCCATCATGTTGTACCGTGTCGAACTCAGATATCTTCTGTAGTCACTCCCCCTGAAGTGGAGTATTATCGTCCTTCTTCATTCTGTACATGTGGTTCTATGCTTGATATATACTGGTCAATAGAGTATGTCATGTCATAGTCTATTCTTTCTGAGGCAAATCACGAACCTTTCTTTGTACACTTGTTCTTGTAGATCCATATGGAGGATACTATGTACTTCCCTTTATGTCTCGAAATCATATCGTATACATCATTCCTCATGATCAATTGTTATTCTTTGATCATAGTTTCTTTTATAGCATTCTTTTCTTCATCTTGAGTTATCTCTCATACCCATGGTGGTCTTCATCCTTTGAGGTGGATCTACCGCTCTCTGAAGCTCTTTCTTCCGTCATGGTGTCTCTGACCCTGGGAGCTTCAGATTCATGTTTATTGAATTGTCATCACTTGTTCTTGTGAACAATTCTCATCCTTCTTTTCTTGTAGGAGGTTGTACATGACCTTTACTACAATTCAAATGCACCAGTTGCATGGTTAGAACTATTTCATAAAACATATGCATAACAACAAATTCTTATGCATCATGCAACTATTTAGCCAATACAACATTCATCCATATTTCACAGAAACTTTCTAGATGCCTTCCATCTCTACCATGACATCATTGAGATTGTGCACTAATCCAATATGTCAGCAAAGAGGTTCGATAAGTAGCACTAGAGAGTTGTATAGCGCCATGAGATACTTACCCATCATATGCATATTAGTAGTATTAATGTAAACAATCTATCATGCATAACACATCAACTGAATACAATCAAATGTATAACAAAACAATATCATGAAATGGCAATTGAATACTTATCTTTTATTTGTTTTGTGGGTAGACTCCATCTTGATCATTCTTCTTTATCATCTTCTTCATTCATAAAATCATCATTTCTTATCCAAATGATAAGATGAATAAGAGGTTCTTCAAGAATTGAGTTTTTCATATTCCTCAAGGTGGCTATCACCACTTCTGCATACTTCTTCTTCTACCACTTCAAGTTGTTCTGCATTATGGATCTTCACATTCTTCAACTGTTTTCTCAAAGCCATCTTCTGATTTAAGTTCTTATATTCAAATAGCTTGATCAAGGAATCAAACATCTTCGGTGTCTTTAGGGAAGACACTTGTGGTATAAGTTGATCCGTGATTGAATCAACAATGATCTTCTTGGCCTTGATCAAGTTCTTCTTGTGTAAGTCTTTGAGGCTCATTTCCCTCTTGAACTAGAACCTCTCTACTCATGTAGGTGTCCAATTCATTTTCTTCAGAGAGATCAAATACTTCCATGCTTGAAAGTTTTCAACTTCACCAAGCCTATCATCAAGCTGATGTGATAGATCATTTTGAAATGAGAACCTCAAATGCAAAAAGCAAAAGATTAGATCTTACCGAGTTGAGGTGTTCATCTTGCTTCCGGAGATGGCTGATCTAGGGTTTGTCAGAGAACCCTAATTTTAAAAACTTGGAATATTTCAGATCTTATTGGATATAAATATATATCTCTTCAAATGGATCTGTCCAATGTACTCCTTTTCTGAAAATAGTGGAGGGAAGCTCCCGAAACAGGAAGCCCTAGTTTTCCAATTTCTTCTGTAGAAATTCCTGTTACTGTTTCTATGATATCTCTGAAATTACTGCTCCTCTGTGTCTGAAATTTTGCACTAAGGTAGCCTCATATGTCCCTGATCCAACACCACAGGTTTACTCAAAATTGGTTTCACCAATTGGTATTTATGATCCTTTTCCCAAGGTTACCTGTTACATGACTGTTCAGATCAACGAAGTTGTACGACTTGCCACATGTCACTATTTCATCTTCTGGTTCTAAACTTTGGACCACAGAAATTATAGTCTGTGATTTTTCTGGAACATCTTCAGGAATTCCCTTTGGATCTCTGTAGCCCAAGCTACAACAATTCTCCCCAGGTGTCTTGTTTATAGATGAATTCTGGAAGAGGCTAGAACCCTAACTTGGAGGGATCATATCTCCAAGAATATAGCGAATCAGAGGTTGAATGTTGGAAACAGTGTACATCAAGATTTTATATTCAGAATCTACAATTTTCAGCTCCTACGACTTCACCAATATCAGAATATAGGGAAAGTACCAAAACTTAGCAGTTTTAGTATTTAGGGTTTTTCTAGCTCGGGGTCAAACTAGGGTTTGAATTTCCCAGAGTTTCACCCAAACAAAAATCTTGATACAGGTCTCTAAACTTTGACTTTGATGAGGAGAGAAATCCTATGCTGGGCTCACTCAAAAATTCCTCTTTTGCAAGAAGCCCTAATTTCCCACACCGAAAACTGAAAATGCTCGGAATCGAATTCCACTTCGATAGAAAGATGCGCCCTTCAATGGAGAGTTAGCCTAGCCTTCTTTTGTAGATCGATTGTGGAGAGAGAACCAAAAAGTAAGATCTACATAATGTCTTCTTTTAGGGTGGCTCTGATACCATGTTAAATTTTCATATGCTTAGCTAAGACATCAGTATTTCATTTCATTTTCATGAAAAAAGCCTATAAACAGGATCACTGAAAGATAGACAAGCACAACCATACAAAAGGAACACAAAGATTTATCCTGGGAAAACCCTAAAGGGAAAAACTCAGCAAAAGCTTCCTCAATATAGATGTCCCAAAAAGATAAAAGATAAAACTAGCAAGGAGATCAAAGCTTGATCCTCCTCCTTCTCCAGCTACTTCTCTTCTCCACTAATTCGCTACACAAGTGAGAGTGTGTGTTCCAAATGAGGAGCACTACACCTTTTATTTATATTCATCCTTTCACTTAAGTTAACTCATCTGTCATGTAGGCTCGAGTTAATCATGTAGGTTCGAGTTACACATGTAGGCTCAAGTAACCACACTGGGGTGCTAATGACCCATATTTACAATTAGAGGGGACTGCCTCATGACTCTTATTAGTTCTTCTGATTAGGAGCATCGGGGTACAAAGTAATACAAGTGGTTCTCCCGGTAGGACCATCGAGGACCACAAAGAAATACATATAAAATATTCTTCAAAGTTACAATATTTCAACATTAATGACTCATCCAACTAAGATCAAGTAACCATTAAGTCATGGGAGATAATCACTAGGCACCATAACCATAACCATACCATACAACTACCTAAATTCAACTATCATCAACTTTTTAACATTATGGCTATCTTCAACTTTTTAACATCATAACCATACCATACACTACCTAAAGTCTATACACTAACATCATAATATCATAACATCATAGCCATACCACTAACATCATAACATACGAATATACCATACCATACCCTACAATACTAACATACCATACCATACTAATATACCATACTATACCCTACAATACTAACATCATACCCTACAATACCCTATGATACTAACAACATCCCATACTAACATACCATACCATATTAATTTACCATACCATACCCTACAATACTAACATACCATACCATACTAATATACCATACCATATCATACTCTACAATACCCTATTACATGTACATGTGTTTCTAGATCCATCTCATAACTTGTAAAGAGGTCACAAAACCCTAGTTCCATCTCATAACTTCTTAACCCTAGTTCCAGTGTGCAATTTGTAGTACATGAAACCCTAAGTGGCTTTCAATTTGTACATGTACATGTGTTTCTAGATCCATCTCATAACTTGTAAAGAGGCCACATAACCATAGTTCCATCTCATAACTTCTCAACCCTAGTTCTAGCATGCAAATTTTAGTTCATGAAACCCTAGTTGGTTTTGAATTTGTACATTTACATGTGTTTCTAGCTCCATCTCATAACTTGTAAAGAGGTCACAAAACCTTAGTTAAATCTCATAACTTCTCAACCTAGTTCTAGCATGCAATTTGTAGTTCATGAAACCCTAGTTAGTTTTCAATTTGTACATGTACATGTGTTTCAACTTCCATCTCATAACTTGGAAAGAGGTCACATAACCCTAGTTCCATCTCATAAATTCTCAACCCTATTTCTAGCCTGCAATTTGTAGATCATGAAATCCTAGTTGGTTTTCAATTTGAAACATGTACATGTGTTTCTAGCTCCATCTCATAACTTGTAAAGAGGTCACAAAACCCTAGTTCCATCTCATAACTTCTCAACCCTAGTTCTAGCATGCAATTTGTAGTTCATGAAACCCTATTTGGTTTTTAATTGTACATGTACATATGTTTCTAGCTCCATCTCATAACTTCTAAAGAGGTCCAATAACCCTAGTTCCATCTCATAAATTCTCAACCCTTGTTATAGCATGCAATTTGTAGTTCATGAAACCCTAAGTGGTTTTCAATTTCTACATGTACATGTGTTTCTAGTTCCATCTCATAACTTGTAAAGAGGTCACATAACCCTAGTTCCATCTCATAACTTCTCAACCCTAGTTCTAGCATGCATTTTGTAGTTGATGAAACCCTAGTTGGTTTTCAATTTGAAACGTGTATATGTGTTTCTAGCTCCATCTCATAACTTGTAAAGAGGTCACAAAACCCTAGTTCCATTTCATAACTTCTCAACCCTAGTTCTAGCATGCAATTCATAATTCATGAAACCTTAGTTGGTTTTCAATTTGTACATGTCCATGTGTTTCTAGCTCCATCTCATAACTTCTAAAGAGGTCCAATAACACTAGTTCCATCTCATAACTTCTCAACCCTTGTTATAGCATGCAATTTGTAGTTCATGAAACCCTAAGTGGTTTTCAATTTGTACATGTACATGTGTTTCTAGTTCCATCTCATAGCTTCTCAACCCTAGTTCTAGCATGGAATTTGTAGTTCATGAAACCTTAAGTGGTTTTCAATTTGTACATGTACATGTGTTTCTAGATCCATCTCATAGCTTGTAAAGAGGTCACATAACCCTACTTCCATCCCATAACTTCTCAACCCTAGTTCTAGCATGCAATTTGTAGTTCATGAAACCCTAGTTGGTTTTTATTTGTACATGTACATGTGTTTCTAGCTCCATCTCATAACTTGCAAAGAGGTCACAAAACCCTAGTTCCATCTCATAACTTCTCAACCCTAATTCTAGCATGCAATTTGTATTTCATGAAACCCTAGTTGGTTTTCAATTTGTACATGTACATGTGTTTCTAGCTCCATCTCATAACTTCTAAAGAGGTCACAAAACCCTACTTCTATCTCATAACTTCTCAACACTAGTTCTAGCATGCAATTTGTAGTTCATGAAACCCTCACTGGTTTTCAATTTGTACATGTACATGTGTTTCAACTTCCATCTCATAACTTGTAAAGAGTTCATAAATCCCTATTTCCATCTCATAACTAATCAACCCTAGTTATAGCATGCAATTGTAGTTCATCAAACCCTAGTTGGTTTAGGATTTGTACATGGACATGTGTTTCTACTTCCATCTCATAACTTGTAAAGAGTTCATGAAACCCTACTAATATACTATAGCATACCATAACATAACATACCATAACATACTAACATCATACCATTCTAACATACCATACCATACCCTACAGTACTAACATCATAGTACATACCCTACAATACCCTATGATACTAACATCATAGCATACTAGCATACCATACCATACTAACATAACACACCATACCATTCTAGTTCCATCTCATAACTTGTAAAGAGGTCATAAAACCCTACTTCCATCTCATAACTTCTCAACCCTAGTTATAGCATGCAATTGTAGTTCATGAAACCCTAGTTGGTTTTCAATTTGTACATGTACATGTGTTTCTACTTCCATGTCATAACTTGTAAAGAGTTCATGAAACCCTACTAACATACTATAACATAACATACCATAACATACTAACATCATACCATTATAACATACCATACCATACTAACATACCATACGATACCCTACAATACTGACATCATAGTACATACCCTACAATACCCTATGATACTAACATACCATACCATACTAACATAACATACCATACCATTGTAGTTCCATCTCATAACTTGTAAAGAGGTCATAAAACCCTACTTCCATCTCATAACTTCTCAACCCAAGTTATAGCATGAAATTGTTCTTCATGAAACCCTAGTATGCAATTGTAGTTCATGAAACCCTAGTATGCAAGTCTCAATGATATTGTAGTTCATGAAACCCTAGCATGCAATTGTAGTTCATGAAACCCTAATTGGTTTTCAATTTGTACATGTACATGTGTTTCTACTTCCATCTCATAACTTATAAGGAGTTCATGAAACCCTACTAACATACTATAACATACCATAACATAACATACCTTAACATACTAACATCATATCATTCTAACATACCATACCATACAATACCCTATGATACTAACATACCATACCATTCTAACATACCATACCATACAATACCCTATGATACTACCATACCATACCATACTAACATAACATACCATACCATTCTAGTTCCATCTCATAACTTGTAGAGAGGTCATAAAACCCTACTTCCATCTCATAACTTCTCAACCCTAGTTATAACATGCAATTGTAGTTCATGAAACCCTAGTATGCAATTGTAGCTCATGAAACCCTAGTATGCAAGTCTTAACGAGATTGTAGTTCATGAAACCCTAGCATGTAATTGTAGTTCATGAGACCCTAGTTGGTTTTCAATTTGTACATGTACATGTGTTTCTACTTCCATCTCATAACTTGCAAAGAGGCCACAAAACTCTAGTTCCATCTCATAACTTTAATTTGTGAACCCTAGTTTTATTATGCGGGTTGTTGGCTTATACTTCTGTACGAGAATAATATAGCATGTGAACCCTACCAACACAGGCATGGTTGAGGGTTTTGTAGAGTTGACCCACCAATGATAGAGTTTCATTGAAGGAAACTGAGCAAAACCCTAGTTTACGAAATCAAAGAACATTGAAGTCACTGGGCCTTGAAAACACGAGGGAGAGGGCCACCTAGAGGTACTCGCATGCCAGGAGACCAACGGAGTCGACAGTTCTTCGATACGATCTCTGGTTCCTGAGCTATGTCCAGTTTAAAGTTGCATGAAAATGTCATTTAGGGACACTTGGTGACTTTCGATCCGAGAGAGAAAAAACAAACAGAGCAGCGAAATTGCTTGTCATTAGCTCCTGCAAGTATGTATGGGAAAGGTCGATATGGGAACCCTACCAACATAGCCACGGTCGAGGGTTTTCATGCATTGACCCACCAATGCTATAGTTGCAAAAGTTGACCTGATAATGTAATTAAACGTACATTAATATAAAAAACATCAAAAAAAGTAATTTTCAACAACTCGAGAGCATGTTATTTTCTTATTTTTATTTGTTGGTGTCTAAAGACACCGGGTTGTTCTTGGCGCCTCCAATGTGCCATAGATGGTGTTTGTATCCTGGGCACAAGAAAGGATAAAAATTAGTACTCTCATAAGAAAATAAAAAAAACCCAATGAAAATGTTCAAACATGATTTATAGATAACTCACCTGAGGTTGTAGGATCGTGTTTATAGCATGTCCAGTATCCTCTGAATAATATTATGTTTATGAATGGTATCCGTCAACCACATGTTTATTACATTGGGAATAAAATAAGGCTAAATAATTGAAATTGTGCTTCAGCATGCACTTTAAAGGTTAAATAACACACCTGACAATCTAGCCACACTTTACAATACAAAAACACCTGACAATGCACTCACTCGAGTAGGCCATTTGGATCATCTCTGCTGCTAATGGTGTCCATCAATATTTCGTGCTCTATATGAGGTAGAAAATATCATACATGTGACCTATTTTTGTTCGAAAGTGTGCACAGCTTTATGTTTATACCAACTACTAGGTTGGTGAAGTGGTATACAATAGCTCTTGGTCTATAATCCTGATATACATACCCACCCTCATTAGCTAGGAATTTTGCACCTCTTGTGGACATGTGTTGTTCCTCTAGTCTGAATGGTTTAGATATAGAACAAATGGTACATGACAAGATTGTAAGACATTCCCTGAAATGGGTGGAGATATGGAATCAAGTCTATTTGATGTACTAGTATAGTTGTTTCCTGTAAAGATGATCCTTCATGGATGTAACTGCATAATCACAAGAAAAACAACAAACAAGATCAAATCACTAGTGGAAAATGAGAGATTAGTGACCAAAAAAATGACCAAAATCCGCATATCGATGACCACTTTTGGTTTGGCGATCGCTGGTGGCTAATTTACGGTCTTTTATTACGCGACCAAAATTGGTCATTTTTATTTTGGTCATTTATAGCTTGTCAGTTGGTCATTAATTCGGTCATATATTTGGTCATTAATTTGGTCATATTTAAATCGATGACCAAATATATGACCACATTTATGACGAAATTAATGACCACATGGAAAACTATAATATGACAAAATTTGGCCGCATATTAAAAGACCGCAAATTAGCCACCAAAACTGTTTTTTGGTCATTGATATGCGAATTTTGGTTGTTTTTTGTCATTTATATCTCATTGTTTGGTCACGTGTCTCTCAATTTTTTGTTATTTTATATATGAATTTTGGTCATTAATCTCATTTATTGGTCACTAATTTAGTCATTTTTAGTGGTTTTATGTGTGGTTATTATATTTTAGTAGTTTTAATGGTGTCCATTATTAATCAATATAAATTTTTAATATGGTATTGTGTTTAAATTAAAAAAAGAATCATACATTATTTATCATCATTTAATACACATTTGAATTATGCAAATATAAAGTGCAACCATATAAGTTTTAAACCGCACAAATTATATTATATGAAATGTCAAGTATTACAATAAATGAGTTTTCTCAAAAACTATCTCCATATAACTTTACATGAAAATCATCTAGTACACCGATGACTTTTCAAAATATTACATTGGCTAAACTATCCCACTTGTACTTTGTTACTAAGCCATACTTGGATCCCGTGACAGCTTCAAAACCATACTTAGCAACTTGAAACCCTCAGCAACAGGCTCTTCATACTCAATGGAAAAGCATCAGCAACAAAATCTTAATACTCAATTGCCCACTTTTTGAGCTTTCTATGTGCGCACGTGCTTTTGTATCCGCACTATACGTGCTTCTGAACTTTCTGAGCTTTATATCTGTGCACGTGCTTTTGTATCCACATTGCAGCAGCCTCCCTCTTCATGTTTTTACAAAGCTTGCGAGTAAGGTTACCTGCAAACAACACATGTTAAGCAATATATTGCATTTCTCAGTAAAAATAAAAAACAAATAACTGAAAAATGTACATAGTAATTTCACAAGATTTAACATGGCAAAAAGAAACAATTCCAACAAACAGTTATATATGTGCTTATGATAACAAATACAAAAACACTTCTGATACCTCTGCTTCTGAGCTTTCTGAGCTTTATATCTGCGCACGTGCTTCTGTATCCACATTGCAGCAGCAACCCTCTTCATGTTTTTACAAAGCTTGCGAGTAAGGTTACCTGCAAACAACACATGTTAAGCAATAAATTGTGTTGCTCGGTAAAAATAAAAAACAAATAACTGAAAAATGTACATAGTAATTTCACAAGATTTAACATGGCAAAAACAAACAATTCCAACAAACAATTATCTATGTGCTTATAATAACAAATACAAAAACACTTCTAATACCTCTGAAGGAAGTCCAACTCCATTGTATTGCCTAGTAGATATTTCATGGATATGATGGCTTCCGTAAAAGTTCAATACTTAACAACTTGATTGGGTTTTTACAAATATTCTAAGACATTACTAGTAGTTTTCATCTCCCTAAAATTTACTAGGAACCTTTATTTTAGTAAAAATGCGTCTGGTTACATACAATGGGATGCAAAATTATTTATCTCAATAAAATGTTTTCAGAGCTGTAATCATCTCTTGGCTGCTGAATTCTTCTTTATCATCACTTACAGTAATTGTCACTGTATTTGGAATTTGTGAAGGGAAAACGTCTTCTCTTCCATTGCTAGAACGACTCCTCCCCATCTTTTTACTTCCATCATAGGCAATCCCTCTCAATATCAGTGTCTTATGCATTCCTCCAATCATCTCTTCATAGATTGTATCTCCTTTTTCCCCAGAAACACATACATATTGGCTATATCCAAGCCCCATCAAACATACAGGTACCTACAAATCACCAAATCTAACTTTTAGCAATACAGATCTTGCTCAACAAGAATTTATTGCATGGGCTCCGTTTGACCCAGAAGTGCTTAACATGCACTCGCCAAAGACCAAATCCATCCAATTAAATTTAGAGGCAAAGAACTATCTAGAATTTTATCACCTTAAAGCTTGAGAGCTTGAAGCATGAAGAGGCAGCACACACAGTCGGGAACAATTTTGAGAGTAAAGCACATGGCATCTTAAACCTCTCATTCTCAATTGTCATCTCAGCTCATGTGCTTTGGGTGCCTAGAAAAACAGTACCCAAGTAAAATCTCTAAAATATGGCCAGAAGTGCTTAACATGCACTCGCCAAAGACCAAATCCATCCAATTAAATTCAGAGGCAAAGAACTATCTAGAATTTTATCACCTTAAAGCTTGAGATCTTGAAGCATGAAGAGGCAGCACACACAGCTAGGAACAATTTTTAGAGTAAAGCACATGGCATCTTAAACCTCTCATTCTCAATTGCCGTCTCAGCTCATGTGCTTTGGGTGCCTGGCAAAATAGTACCCAAGTAAAATCTTAAAAAGATGATAGGACTAATCAATATTCAATGATAGTCCTGAATCCTGATTCTATTATACTAATAGAGAGTTGTCAAGGCTCCCTAGTATTTGGAATAAATAAAGTTAGCTCTTGTACTCCTTTCTAAAAAATTGTTAGCAACGCCATTTTAATGTCATGCAACTGGAGCTAGTAAACAGGTGCCTTAATCAACAAACAATATTTTTCTAGATTTTCAGGAGGCTGAATACCACTCTTGTAGTGACATAGAACATATACCAATTACTGAAAATGACATCTAGAATTGAAACTTACAGTGAATATATTATTGACTATATAGGCCAAGCAATGGGGGTTAGATGCTTCGGCATCCTCCATTAGAAATCAAGAATTCTGTGGACCTCTCAGTTTTCTCATGCTTTTTTCTCAGGCCCTCTGCACCCCAACTATAATTGATATGAGAATCATAATCTGGATTTGGTTATATGGGTGAATCTAGACGATCGCCAGCTGTATATAGAAGTTGGCTCCCACTGCTGCAAATTAGAGCATCAAATGCAGACAATTTTACCCCAATAGACTGAAGCACAGAAATAGTTTCTAAAACTGTCAATGCAGTTGATAAGATGAATCCAAGAGATGGGAAGTTTCCAGTAGAGCGAACTGCATTCATAATATCTTGGATAATAATAGCTAGTTTACTAACAAGGGGTTCTCCACTAGCACCATAGTAATCCATTGCAATATCAAATAGACGCTTTCTTCCCCTGAGAGGTAGTTTCCCCATAGAATTAAAGCTATTATTTCGATCAATATTTGTTTTTCTTGTATCATTTGCTTCTCGCAGTTTAGATTAACTATTCTTAGTCTTCTCTATGATCATCCTAATGTGATCAGAAATACCCTCCCCATTATCTTCATTTTGAAGAAGCTTATCAAGTTCAATAGTGTTATTAAGTGAATTTGAGCAAGAATGTTTATATGCATATAATGAGAGTCTAAGGGATGTATCTGGGTCATCCTTGAATGAACCAATGTCTGATTCAGAATCCATATTTTCATTGAAGTCATTTTCACTCTGCCATTGTGGAAATCCTTGACAAATATATTTTACAATGTTGTGGCCAAGAATAGAGATGAATGTTCTTCAGACCATTTTTCCTGCATTCAGCCCAGAGGTTCTTATCAGCTACTAGTCTGTACAAAGCAGCTGCAATTTCCTTGTCATTATGCAGATCTACCAACAAACCATTCTTCAATGTGTGCACAAGAATGAACCAATTTGTAAGAAAAAATCAGAAAGCGATTGATGTCGTTAGATCCAATTAGACTTTTAGTTTTGAAGGTAGAATTTTCAATATACCTGTTTAATGTCTACATGTCCTCCATTCTGTGGAAACCATAGGAAATCCATGTGCAGATGCCTGCATTTAAACAAAGTGGGAGAATGACATGCTTTATTCTTTTTACATAAGAAAAAATTCTTTTAGATTAAATTGTTAAGTCAGAGACATTGATATAAAAATATTACAATTTCATCTTAAAGATCAAATTTTCTGTCAATAAGAAGAGCAATAATGGATAATTTCTTTTTATAATTTGACAGGAAGTTTTATAAACCTTGGTTTTTGCAGCAATCCTATATATATTAGCAACTTCTGATTGCTTGTGATGTTTGGGATATGCCACTTCTCCAAAGAGATCATCTCCTCCAAAGACAGTTTTGAGGCTTTGCAGCAAGGTCTCTCTTGGTTCCCTCATTACAAGTGAGGTTGAAGGCACCTGCAAAAATATTAATAAATTATTAACATTTTGAGTCTTTTCAAATTGCATGACCACTCAACACAAGTGACCAGAATGGGAAGAAAGGTAAATTACAGTACCAAACACTCACAAGGAAAGCAAAATTATTGGATGTAAGGGAATAAAGCAATTTAGGATAAACATATGGATTGTACAAGTATTACTATTTATGATCATCCCAATGAAGGACCAAAAAAGTAATTATGTCTAATCCAAACATACACGAATTCTCTCAGGTGCAATACAAAAAATGATTTAGAGAGAATTATTAATTTTTATAACACCAACTAAACTAAGGAAACCAACAGTATCAGAGATACAACAAATATATATTACCAGTGTCTACTTCAACTTGCACAAAACTGTACTAGTAGAAGGATCATTTATGCAAAAATTGCAAGTTTTTCTCCATACAACAATGAACACTAGGTCAATTAAGTGTTCATGTGGGTTCTGGAAACAAAAATCACAAACATTTCAACAATTTAACCATGTTGGAAAATTTACAGAATGAAAATATATTTCCAGATGCCAAAATACAAGATTCCAAAATATATTTCCCGGAGCGTGAATCAGGAGCATTTTAAATATTCCCAGTCACCAACATGACATTTCAGAGAGGAAGAAATATCATTGTAGAATGAAAACTGCAGGACACTGGCCATTATAGTTCAGTTCAATAAGGTCCTTAGAACACATATTTCATTAAATTTGGAAATATTTCATTACAAGAACAATGCCAGAATTGAGTTTTTTTGTTATTTTGTAATTCTAGATCCACTGTTTAATTCCAAATTTAATGAAATATGTGCTTTAGGATGCTACACACTATTTGTATTAATTTAGATGTCTGTTGAATTGGATGTTTTGAATATGATTTAACATCCACAATGTCTAACATTTGGTGGTAGACAGATTTTGTAAAATTGATTATTCGAGGCAAGACCTGAATTATCAGATGCGGTTCCCATTTGAATACATAGAGAATCATTCACTACAAAATACAGTTAGAAGCTTCTACTGCTCAGTGCTCATGATATGTAATCAATTTATTTCTTTATCTGATAAGTCCACAACATGAACGACAATGAGTCTCTACTTAAACTCCATAAAGGAATAATGATAGTAAATTCAAAATCCAAAATTGAGTTCATGAATACTAGCATCAAGGGATGTTGTGCTTTCTAATACTTTTAATGCAAAAGATTATGCTGTAAAGGATTTTCTTAATCTTCATTATTCTATCCTCTTTCCATATTTGCTTGATGCTCATCACCTTTGAGGAGATGCTATGATATGGCATATCTCAACCAAACTTATATCCAGAACAAACATATCATAGGTGCTTACTGGAAAGACTATTTCAACACTGCAGTTAAGTCAATTTACAAGCAAAGTTCTTTAATGCATTTTCAAGTTGTTTCTTTATGGCTAGTTATTCACTAACTTGCAATCCATGGTTAAACTTTAAAGCAATAGCAGTATTGAAATCATTGCATACACCCAAAACTTACATATATTAGGTTTCCCTGTTTCACTATTTGTGATAACTGAAAATTATTACAAGCTAATATATCAGCACCAACCACATCCGTATTTATTTACTCAGAAAGAATAAATTATAATAGTTTAAAACTCAATTGTCAAACTCACTCAAATCTCTTAGACAAAACTGAATGAATAACATTCACCCTCACTGCCTTCTTTTATGAATGAAGAAGGTAAATATTTTACAAAATAGAGCTCCTAAGTTTAGAAGCGAAAATTATAAACCCTAAATTTAACCTAGAAAAGTGCATCCTCCCTGCATGAGCAGTTTTCTTGGAATAGAGTGCCCTGTTCTAATTCTAGAAAATCCCTTAGCCCATGCACCTTAGATAAATCTGGAAAAGTCCCTAAGGTTGGCACCTTTTCCTTAATCTGCAAAATTCCCCAAGCCAAGCACCTTTTCCTAAATCTGGAAAAGATAAAATAAATACAACAATCTTCTAATTAAAACAAAGGCTATGTCTGGAACAATTTAATAAAAACAAACCATTGAAACTTTAAATAACTAAGGTTGAAATATGCATGTTGTAGGCATGTACACAGACTATTACTGTCTACATAACTACAGTGTTGCGCCACCTTAACACTGACACACCCTCAACCAGTGTGCATCTTTCTACTGCATATCCAAGGTATGGCTACTGTAGAATATGCAGTTGATGAATTTGTTGCCAAAGATCATGCTACTGTAGAACTTACTTTTGTCGAACCTGTTGTTGAGGAATATGTGGTTATAGAATCTGTTGCACCTCTGTTGAAGGGGAAAATATCTACAACAACAACCAAAACTAACACTTCCTTTTTGCAAGGAAAGTGTTCTCCACAAAGCCAAGTCTCTCCCATAACATCTTGAACTTTAAAAACTCTCAAGGTGTACTTCCATTGCTTGTCATTGCCTGAATGCTCAGAATCAATTGATTAAATGGGAATTTTTGGAACACTCTCCCAGACATCAAACTCCCCTGTCATCGTTGTTAGTTTACTTGTTGCTCTGAAGTATTTTATCTCTCCAGCCATAGTGCACTCAGCAATACCCGTTCCAGCATGTGATCAGAGCTGATGTGCTTATTGTTGTGAGTGAGATGGTGCATATGAAGTGTTATAGGTGAGGGTGCATCAATGTTCAATGTTCCAACAGCAAAGTAGCATGCATGCATGCACCAACCATAAATAGATGTGTTATTTTTGTCTTTAGTTCAGTTCTAAAATTAGATCTTCTTTGTAGTTCTAAATTAGATAACATGCAGATTAGATTCAGATAGCCACAGTTCACTAGGGAAGGAGGGAGTGTGTATGGGGATTGTTCTTTCCAGGAAGGGTGTTCTTACCAAAGAGATGTGGGCTCCTATTTCACTTCAATTTAGCATGATTTATTGGTAGTTCTATTCATGAAGGTGTTCTATCCTAGGCATCTTGACGTTGTCAAATTTGATGCATGTAGCCCAGATTTATTGTTAGCCCCTCTGCTTGTGTTATAAAGACACGAGGGCATTCAATTCTGTTGATTTTCAGTTTTCTTTCAGCTAGTGATTACAGAGATGCAATAGTTTCTTGATTTGAGTTAATTAAAAGTGATGTGATTGGTTACTACAATTTACTAGCTTCTTGTTCATATCTTTAGAGTTTTTCGTTTGTAGATTTAGCATTTTTCATCTGTTGTTTTGATAGGTTACACAATTTAGTTTCCTAGATTAGTTTATTAGAGATTATAGGTGCAAATCTGCTTTAAACTTCTAGGAATAAGTGTACAGATAGAGGGATTCTATCTAGGATAGGGAGTTGTCCTGAGGTTTCAGGGGTTGGATACATGAGTTCGTGTTTGAAAAAATCACTGCAGACTTGTGATTTTTTATCTATTTTTTCTAGCAGTTTGTTCCAGGAACAATGGTATGACTACCTTCCATCCTAGATACAAAGATAAATTGGAGGGCCCTTCCAACTTCGTTCCGTGGAAGGCTTCAGTTACATATGATTTTGGAGGAACATGAGCTTTGGTATCTTGTGGAGAATATGGTTACACTTCCTGCAGAGGCTGGTGGGTTTGCAGATTATAACAAGAAGATGTCCAAGAGAAAGCAAGTCATCCTCAACTAGACAAAGGATCCTTTGATTCCTCATATAATAGAAATATTGGAAAGGATATGTTTGATGTTCTAGTCACTCTATATCAGAGTGAAAACATCAATCAGAAGACATTGATGAGGAATAAGCTTGGAGCCACACAAATGAGCAAGAGAAATATCATAGCCAGTTATTTCATGAATATCACTGAACTCAATGATCAACTTGAAGCAGTTGGAGAAGAGGTTGAGGGTGAAGAGTTCATACCCACAACCCTGAATGGGTTTTCATCCTATTGGTAACCTTTTGCTCGGGGTGTGTATTCCTAAGATAAGTTGCCCACCTGTGAGAAGCTTATATGGGATGATTTCAGAAGGGAACAATAGTCCTTGAGTATTTTAATTCAGATTTGTCAGTTGTAGACATTTTGACGGAGCCTCTATCGATGACCTATCGAGAACATTTGTAAGATGTTCTTTCGAAAAAATTGATTGTCTATGAGGTGGATCTTTAAAAAGTAGCCAATAGAAATCTTTTGAAAGATCCCAATTGCTTTGCCATCAAAGATATCATTCAAAAAGTGGAATATCCTTTGAATAAGGCCAATGGCATTTGCTTGTCCATTAGGCTCATATATAAGAGTGGCTAGTTCAAAATGAATTTGGATGAGCCAAGATAAAAGATAATTTGGATTGGCCCTACAAGAGTTCCACTTTTATTTACCAGGAAAGGTGTGACTTTAGTTTTCCTGTCTGATTTATTTTTCTTTATTGAAGATGGTTTCCCTTTTTCTTGTCATAGCTAAGAGTTAACAGTGCTAGTGTGTTCTGAATGCAGTTTACTATTGTGATTGCATCCTACCGCCTAGAACTCGTATTGCTCAATGAGAATACAATAAAGAACTTCTGTTAAAATTTAGATGATAAATGCCACATAGTTTGAAAACAAACATTGTTTAGAATACTTAAAAGTTAATGAGAAGTGTATTTTTTGCATCGAATACAGAGAAAATACATTTGTTTTTTGTTATAGAAAATACAACAACCTGATTTACCAATCAAATGACAAAACTAATAAGATAAGAATATGCAGATATACTTAAAGAGTAGGAATTGACCATGCTTTTATTAATTGGGTTTCAATTTCTGGAGCCATATATATGGAGTGCAATCCCCACCAGGATACCTCATCTCATCAGCCAGTGTTGGGCCTTCTAGCCCATCTCCTAAGTCCACCAGGAAATTGGGATTTATTTCTAGTCCACCTTTGTCAGTGTCGCAGTCAATCTGAAGCATATGGGAGCCTTTCTCTATCAATTCAGGGTAGAACTGTTGATCCCAAGGACTAAATAACGAATTGGTAACATAAAGGAACTTTCCATCCAAACTTAATTGGATCATTTGTGGCCCTTCCCTCAATCGTTTAGCCTGCAAATATGTATTCAAATAATCTTTTACGTATTTGCAAGTGTATGAACAATGTTTCTTTGATTGAAATCAATTTATTACCCAACATATAAGTACAAAATCCCTAGCTAAATCCACCATTTATTCTAGAGAATCACATTGCCACAATTTGATTTTTTATGATTTTTATAGTCAACTCTATAAAAAGACCTAATTTGTATCAATAACCTTATATTTTGAATGTGTATCACAATTTTGTGTTGGTTTTGCAATGCTTATTGGTGGTTTCACAACTTTGTTTGTGCAAATTAGGGTTTCTCTTGGGCATTAGGTTTTCTTAGGTCCTACAACATGAGTTTTATTAGTTGTGAGGCTTATGGACACGTCTTGGAACATAAGATCAAAAATCAAAACTTGAGGTATGAAAATGCTTAAAAAATTCCTTACCAAAAAGAATCGCAACTATCTCCAATTCTCTCTCTGGATACCTTGGGAAAAAATGGTATTCATCAAATAGGTTGTGTATCATGCAAGCAAAGATTTCTTTTTCCCTACAAAATTAACCAATCGAGAAGGAATATTAGTCTTCAAGTAGAATCACATGTCCAACTAGATTATAAATCAAACAAATCCATGTGAATTCTAGTAGATAATACTTAAAAGTAGGAAGCAAACTGAGAAACAGGTTTAGTAACTAGTAAACTAATCAAAGCAGAAATGTTCTTGTTTTTAAAACAGTTAATAGTAAATAGCTCAGCAAAGCAGGGAAAAGCCTGCATGTTTACCAAATTATAGCTTAAGTACATCCTACATGTTTACCACATTGTAGGGAATGTGGCAATCACTGTTAGAAGAGGATCAAAAGAGGATAAAATAGAAACATATCACACTAGAAAACCTCCAATGTCCAGAGACAATTTAATCAGGAAAAGCTTTATAGATGAGAACACTATTAGCTTTATTTACAGGTCAGGAAGCAAGATACCTCTTCTCAGATGACTCCTTGAAATGTTCAAGCTTTTGTATTACATCATCCATTGTTAACTGTCCAATATATGTATGTTGAAATTTTAAAGTGACATTTTAATTAAATGTTTGAGTTTATAATTTTAAAGTGACTTTATGAGCATTAATGAGGGTGAGTATTAAAGTCTCATTATTATTTAAAAATTGAACTTTCAATTAGGAAATGAGATGAACCATTGAGCTCATGTAGTTGGGTTTTAACTCTAGCGTTTAATTTCAAGGAGGAAGTTACTCAAACAAAAAGGGAGACGGAAAGGCAAATTGAGACTATTGTTCACTTTCGAGAGATATTTTTGAGAGAGAGAGAAAGAGAAAACCAAAAAGAAACCCTTGCAAAAATTTTCCAGAACCAGGAAGAAGAGAAAGAGCACAAATTTCGAGACAACAGTACCAGCAGAGTGGCACGAATCCCGAGGCAGCCGTACAGTAATTAATGCATCCATATAGTCCATACAAAAATTAATGCAGGTCGTACAACACATTTTTTAGGATAGATAAGGCACAAATTTCAAGGCAGTTTGCACAGAAATCGAGGCAGTCGTACAACATTTATTGGTTTACGTACATCACAAATTTTGAGGCACAGTTGCAAATCTTGAAGAAGAAGAAATAGATGATAGTTTCATCTTCAAATCACTTCCATAAGTTACAACACTTGTAACAAAATATGCAAAATTGGGAGAAATAATCAACACAACAGTCTATGATTATAATAGAAACAAAACAATAAATCTTTTGAAATAATGAGAGCACCAGGCCACTGCAAAATTTTAGCAAATTACAGACTTTGTAAGGGAGAAACCTGGAAAAAATAGAGAAAAGGATGGCAGGTTTAATGAGTCATACGAATAGTAAATGCGGACAGTCTCGAATGGATAACTGGTTTGTAAAAGATGCTACAAATTATAGAATAAATTACTAAGAAGCATGTGCTGGCATTTAAAGACAAGCATTCCAGCATTTATCTCTATGTCAAAAAACATACCGTATTTTCAGCACAAGTTGGTGGCATGAAAAGTTTCAGACTTCCATCTATGCAGATACGATTTCTAAAAATTCTGATAGGAATTGGTGCAAGATATATGTGGAAAAATATTAGACTTCCTCTTTGTTAGAATCCATTACCAGCATTGTACAGTAAAAACATTTCTGTGGTAGAAAAAGCTGAAATTCTTGTCTTCAAAGAAAAAGACGGAAACAACAAAACAAATTTAGAAAGAACAAAGGTAAAGAATATACCCTGGTATAAAAGAAGAAGCGAAAAATGCATCAATCAAATCCTCCTTAGAGTCAAACTGATCTATAAGCAAGGCCCTCAGTGATCTGAACACTTGTGTTATAGCAACTGTATCACAATAGTAATAGTAGATCAAGTAAGCAACAGACTGATGTCAAATGCCAAGAATAAAAAATTACCCAAAATCATTGGCATCTGATGTCTTCTTACTAAATCAAATATACTGAATACAATCCAGAAAAGAACTTTGTAGACCCATGGGTATTGGATAAAGCATTAACATACCGTCTTGATGTTTTTTGTTGCTAAGTTAATTTTGTGCCTCCTATGAATAATTTATGGCCTAAAGTAGATATATCAGTAGACAACTTATGTTGTGTTCCTTAGTTGTTTTCTTATGTTTCACAAAGGTTCATCCCAAGGGTAGAGGCCAAACAAGTTCCTGGGATAGCAGGAGGCTACAACCAAAATTATGTGGATATAATAGGAGACATAAGGCACAGGACATAGGGGACCCCCCCCCAAAAAATATTTATCTATCTATATGTATATATATATATATAGAGAGAGAGAGAGAGAGGATGGGAGAGAAAAATAAAAGATTAAAAATTTTAATGAATCATGATTAAGCACAAAAAACACAATGCATGGCAATTACATCAATACCTGAACTTTGGCAGGATATATGTGAACTCCTATAACATCAATCACAAAGCCCTAACACTGGACATAAGTCTTCCCAAAGAAGGATTTATTCATTTTGGTCTGCAACTTATATTGGTGAAGGAGATCCAAAACAGTGCAGCCATGCTGCAAATCTGACTAAGACTTTCAGAAAATACCAAAGGAGATCCAAAACAGTGCAGACATGCTGCAAATGATCTGACCAAGACTTACTGGAAACAAAAATATCATCTAAGTAATGCACAAATATGTGGTTGGAATACATCATTAATGATTCTCAAGGAAGTGGGAGGCATATTAGTGAGGCCAAAAGGCATGACCAGCCACCAGCCAGTCAAAGAGACCAAACTTCATCTTAAATTCTGTAATCCAGAATCCATATATCTTTCATTTCTATATGCACTTGGTGATAGCCTGAAGTAAGGTCCAGCTTGGTGAAATACTCCATCCTCTTGAGCTAATCAAGAAGGTCATCAATTTGAGGCAATGAGTAACAGTTCTCAACAGTGAAATTGTTAAGGGCCTGTAATTCGTGCAAACGTGCCACATGTTGCTCCTTCATGATAACCACAAAGGCCGACAAGCTACAAGAGGATGTGTCGGCCCTGATCTTTCCTTCCTCAAAGACTTTTGTGATCTGTCACTCAACCTACATTCTTCTTAAGGGAAGTGTAATATGGACAAAAGTTGGGCAATGAAGAATCATGAACCAACCTCGTAGAATGTTACGTGTTATTCCATGGGTTATTCAAACACATCTTTTTATCAATCAAGGATTTTCATTGTATATTAGAGAGAAGGAACCTCCCTTTGTTGTCTTACTTGACTTGTCAGAAAACGCAAGGTGACATGAATTTCTTAGGATTGACTTGTTTAACATTCAGTCTGTTGGCCATATTTACTGGAGGTGCCCATTTGCTAAGGAGGTCCGGAACCTGATTCTAGGCCTTTTTGCAAATGCATTCACTTCTTAACTATACTAGTGGGCCATTCTTCCTGGGTTCATCAGTATCAGGCTTTTGAAAATAATAATAATATCTATTTCGTAAGAGTCCAATTTATATGCAAATAAGTAGGTTAAAGTTTTTGATAAGCTTATATAATTTAATCCAAAACTACCAACTATACCATGGACCCATTCTAGGTTCTTATTTTCCCTTCACATTAAAATTTATGACGATAAATCAGAAAACAATGAAATACACAGAGACCTACTGCCTTAATTGAGATATGATGTCGAACATTTATTTCAGGCTCTTGAGCAGAGGGACCATATAATACATTTTCAAGAATATTTTGTATTATTATATTGATTTGCAAAGTGTAGTTTCATGATTAGAGAATAAGCAGTATATGGAGTGCTTCAAGTATCAAGACTATTTGTAGCATCCAATAAAAGGTTGCAAATATTAAGGTATCCATTGCATTGGAGTAATCACCCATATTTAATGTCCTTTATCACTGTCCAATCTATTATCTGCAGAAAGCAATGGGTTAGAAAGGATTACAAACAAGACAATATGCAATATTAATCATATGTTCTTCCTGTCCAGCATTTTGCAATTTCTCTTGAATTTTAAGCAAAAAATATAACAAAATACTATTCTGACTTATAATGCAGTAGTCTGGCCTATGTGTTTTAAATGGACACAGTTGACATCGATGATCTTTTATTTTGATCGCTTCTTGTACCTTAAATACGACCTTCATCATTTGTACATCAGACAAAGAGAACAATGTATTGCTATTTTAATTTTTAAATATTAGGTAGGTGTACTCTTCCAAAAAAGAATATATGACAGTAAGTATCATACCCTTGGATATTGCAGCACAATAACCATCACATAATGTGTCAGCTGCTTTAGGATGACCATTTTCACCAAGAATAATATCATAATTATCCCACAGTTTAGGAACTAGGGGATGCAACTTACTGGTTTCCATTATTGTACAAGAATAGTGCCTTTTGTTTTGTTTGGGTTGTTAATGGCTAAACACCCACTAAGAAATGAGTCGAATGAAAAGAATCCAAACATTCCAAATAGAATCCCTTTACAGACATCAATATATGCATGAAGGATTCCAAAGTCTAAGGTCACATATCCCATGTCCAGTTATGGTTATTGGAAACTAATGTAAGTTCTTGTGCAACTTTCTAGCATTTAAAGTATTTAAAAATCCAGATACTAAAATGGTTCCAACTGTGATGGGATTGTCCAAACTGCAATCCTATTTATCATTTCATAAACAAAATGATATGAATTGTCTTCAATTCCCAATTTGAGTTTGCTCCATGTCCACGGTCCAAACCAAATCTAGCCCTATTTAAACAATCTTCCCCCTCCATATTTCCCACATACATTCTACTGAGCCAAATTCTACAAGCAATCTCCAACCAAATTTACCTTCCCTTTTGTGAATTTTTGTCTGGCTTGGTTTATGCCTTTAAGGTTATTTCATAAGCAATCTTGCAGTGACACAAAAGATCCCTATCCAAACATCCTTTGTACATACCCTACAAACCAACTTCAGGGTCAGATCGTGGTAACAAATTCACAAGTGTCCGGTGCAGACCTCCCAAGCCATGGTTGAGAACATGAGTGCCTTACATCCACACGGTCAGCTCTTACATCCTTGCATAAGATTTTCAATCTTAAATCATCTTTAATTTGGCTCGGATAAGAGCTGGAATTTTCTACTTAGCACATTGTATTTTTGGTGTTTTTTTTTATAGATCCATACACTCATTTTATCTGGTGGTCCATTTTCTATAGTAGTCAAGTTTTAGGACAGCCACCTCTAAACCCAAGTCTAGCCCTTAATTTCATGCCAAAGAGTCTATTTTCCCTTCCGATTTGCTCAATTAGGAATGGCACCCAACCCGAGACCTTAAATGGTCAAAATCGATTTCATACTGGTAGCGAAGGGCACCGGTCCGGTTGAAAAATATCTTACCGTGTAGGTTGTCTGTGTGTTGAAGTTCTGCTAACTCTAACATCTATTGGGTCTTCATTATTTTCTCATTCAAGGATAAACCAATCCTTCAACTACTGTGAGAAGGTTGGTTCCATCGGCAAGTATTTGGGAAAGTTGGACTAGGGTCGCCTTCCTTGGTTAGTCTAGATCTATTCTTAGTGGAACCAGGAAACCTGAAGAGAGGGAACCTAGCTTGGCATGACAATTTAGGGCAGATTCCCAAGGTTCCACCAGTTTGGAAATCATCAATCTCTATGGATATATAAATCACCATATTATGTGATAACGAGTCCAATAAATAACAAAAAATAGGCCATAGTTGCTTGCGATATGTCACTTGATGAAGCAAAAATAATCTCAAAAATATGCCAACTAAATCTGGCATAACAGGTCCGATATTAAAAGATAGATGACATGATTTATTCACCAAGAAGTTATGATCCTTGTGAAACAAAGAAAATTGTTAAGAGTTAGATAAGGAAACAGGTCAGGTTTTAGAACCATTTCTATCCTTACCAAGATGTCTAAAGATCGAGTATTAAGAATATCCTTGCAGGCTTGCACATTTTACAATGACACTTGCAAGAAGTTCAGCAGCCAGCTACATTCTTCCTTCTGCAACCCACTTCTCCAGTCTCACCATTTACAACCACCAATGTCTTCTGCAACATCATATTTTTATCCTATTTCAGCTTCAATGCTTGCATCCTAAATTTCTTCCAACAAAATCAAGTTCTTGCTAGTGTTTTATTTTATTTTTGTGGACATTCATAAGCTCTATGACCTTTAACATTGCAATTTAGCAAATCATATAACTTTGATAAATTGTTGACTCTCTTCCACATCCAATCTCTCAACATCTTCTTCTCTCATCTTTCTAGTCTCCTTATAGTCTTCAATAGAAGCAAATGTAGGTGTATTTTAAGTTCATCTGATTAGACATCTATTAGGAGTTTCTTCTCTACAGCCTCCAATGATAGAGAGATTGCATGAAATTTGAAGGGAGGTTGATCACCCCCTAGGCGAGCCTTCCCATTTGATAGTGGTTGGTGTTTCCCTTGGGTTCTCCACATATTTTTCACATACCTGCACTATTGATTTGATTATTTTCCTTGCTCCATGCTCTGAGGCTGTAGACTTTAGGTCTTTTATGACATAGGCTAGTTTCGTTTATATCATGTTTTTCTAGGAAAAACCTTAGTGCTCCCACTGTGTATATCACACTATTGTACCTAGAAGTTCCATTGACCTATTTATGGTCATTTTTTGGACATTCATAAAATTATCTTATCTTTTCTTATCTCTAGATTTGACCTACAGGTGGAAACCCCTCTTAGTTGATGCTCTGCCTCTATTTCTATTGTTACTTCTCTTCTACCTTCAATGCATACTGGAGTTGTTCATCAACTGAATACAACTTCCCCATGGCCAAATCATCTTATATATGAAAAAAAAATCCATTAAAGCATTTGGATGCTAATTTTCCATCATATTCCTGCAGATTTGTTTAAATATGCAACTTCAAAAAATGCTCAATATACTCATGTATAGATAAATCCCTTTTTTCTGAAATTCTGAAACTGCCTAAATTATGTCTGATAATAGTTTGTAAGTTAAAAAGTTGCTTGCAAATTCTTTAATGTCTTTGACCAAACTTTGATTTTTCTCTTACATTGGCTTTCTCGATTTCTCTGCAACTGATTCTACCATTAAGCTACATGGTATTGTGTATTATCCCAACCCCGTGTGCACAATATATATATATACTCTTTTAAACTGCCTGTAGATGACTAATATCCATTCTCATTCTATTGTCCTATGACTGTTGTAGCGTGGGATTGACAAGAAATAAATTGGAGGACTAGGAGATAAGTTTGGATATGTGCTTGATGTGTTCTTAGACTTGGTACTTTATTGCTACACCTTATGGAATGATTTTGGAGTTTTGTGAAACACTTAGTGTGCACCTCCCTATAGGTTTCTATCTACCCTTGGTTTGTGGTTTATAAGGTTCGAAGTTTAAAAGAACTGACTAATTGAATCCTTATGCATATATGACCTTTCATGCCATGTAATATCTCAGCAAACACAAAAAAATTGCAATTTAAATTGACATTAATATTTCAGACTGTAAATGTAAATCAAATGTAACCGTAATACCTCCACTCATATGAATAACAACAACAATACAAGGAGAAATCAGATCTGGAATATATGGTCTTTTCTGTGAAGTATTGGCAGCCTCATAAGAACCAAATCTTGAGAGAGAAATTGCTACAACCAGAATACAATATATTACACCCACTGATAATCTTAAACATTTCCAGTAAGAGAACCTTCCTGTAGCTTCCAATGATGTAATAAATAAGAGAAATGTGCCCAATTTCCAAAACTAAGCACCCAGCTATGATATAATCACTTCTTCCCTTCAAAATGAACCCAAACTAAGCGCCGCAACCCCTTCTCTTTAGAATATATAGCAATTCTGGAAACAATGGGTAAGATTCTTCCTTAACGCTAAATCCTTCTTCAAATGGCCAAAGACTGATAAATATATATTTGTACTGGGTATACTAGCCATTTCTTGACAAGAAATTCAACCCCATCTCCAGCATATGCAAAACCCTTTTCAGAATGCGACTTTACACAGAGAACTTTGCACTTTCAGTCAATGAGTATTTCAACTTTTCCTCTAGTAAGTAGTAGCACCATTTAATGGTCCAAGGGTGGATTCCTTCTTAGAATATTCCTTCATTCACATAGTACACTATTGTCCCCTTTCTTCAATTTCCCTTCGCATGCCATGGATAGAAATGTTATTTATTAGACCAATCTCCAACTATTCCTACGAACCCATCTCATACTGACAGAATCATAGAAACCTATGTTACCGGAATGGGGACGAACCGATAAATGGTCCTAGAGGGTTTGGGGAGACAAAAAATGTCAACCCACTCACTTCCCAATGTATATTATGCATATAAACCTGAGTAGCAATGTAATGACCCAGTCTCAAAACAGGAATGAGAACATAATGTTATAGTCTAAAATCTAGCAGATGTTAATTAGGTGGTCACCGTATCGATTCCCATAAATCCATCGGGGCCATGCAATCAAAGATCATTCAACACTTTATTTAGCTAGCAATGTACATTTTCAAAGTTTTTTTCCCATTAATAAATCTATGTTAACATATTCTTTCAGTATTTTCCACTGACAAATTTAAAATAAAAAGGTATTCAATCATGCCCAGTATGCCCAGTAGAAGAAAAACTGAGTATTAAGATACCTTGGCAACAAAGTCCTTTTCTACAAATTTGAAGGCGATCCCAAGGTAACCAAAGAGCATTGAAACCCAGGAACAAGCATGACAGAAAGGGGCCAGTTGAATATCACCATTTCTCGAGTTGAGAAACAAGGCCAATTCCTGAAACTCTTCTGCTATCTATCTCAAGGTCTCTTCGTCTTGGTGTTTGCCTCCATTATGTTCTATTTATCCTTCCAAAATGTAAATTCTTTAGTTTTGCAATTTTATATCTATCGGAACGATGCAGCAGGATTGAGATCCAAGAGGGAAGGAACGCATCTGCAATTGATATAGTTAAGAACTCCATATGACATATCCTTTAAAGATGAGCTAATATCACAACCAGGGATCAAGATTGAAGGGCTGGTATTAATTTCATATAGAAGGTTATATATTCATGCAGTATTCATGCAGCCCTTCATTGATGAAGGGCTTTCAAAAAGCTTACATTTCAAATGACAGTAATAAATTAATTGTACATTTCATTTACTTGATGACAAAAATTAAAAACAAAAAATTAAATTGCAAAATGGGATTTGTAAAATTGCGAAAGTGAATGTATATCCCTGCCTACATTGTGTTCAATCTATTTGATTGGGGAATAAGTCTACAATTGCTTAGACTCTTTAAGGTTTATAATAAAAAAGGAACTCAGACAGATGGTCAAGCCGGATAGTACAATCTATGGCTATAAATTTGGAAGTCTGGATTGAGGACAAAAAAACGTGCTCACTTAAGAGACCATTCTTGATGGCGTTGAAGGAATTCAAAACAAGAGGCAGCCTATGCTAGAAATCCGAAGCTTCAGTCATAAAATAAAATCTATAGGGGAATCAGAAGCAACCAAAGCTGAATGTTTTGAGATTACTGAGAAATTGATAAAGTATCGAAAAGATGTAGACCTGAAGAATATACAATGGAGGTTTTTGCACAGTCATCATCTGAAAGTTTCACAGGGCCAATTCAGAGAATTATCCTCTGACAAATATAAAACTAAAGTCTTCAAAAAGTAATAGGTTGTCAACTAATGAACTTGTGATTGAATGCATGCACATCTCCACCTTACAGTAACAGGAAAGGCAAATTTATATAAAATTACCTTGGCTGTCGGAGTTAGCCAATGAATATAACGAGTTCTTCCTCCGCCGTTCATTGTGTCCCGCCAACCTTCTCCTGCAACTTCTCTTTGCGTCGTCAAATTCTGCTATGCCATGGAATCTAGATAGGCACCACAACACCCAATTATTCATGTGTATTATCAAATTATATACTTAGTATGTATGGATCCATGTTGACCTACTCAGAAAAACAAAACAATGAGGTGCAACCGTCTCCTGGTTAGTTACTTGTTACACTACTGATAGAAGCATTGCTCGGTACCAAGAACAATGACTTTGGGGGCTTTGGAATGCATTTCATAGACTTTATGTCTCTTGTGATATTCTTTTGCATTTGCCAACACTACGTTGCATCCTTCCACTGGACAACTAGGAGGTTGCGCGGTCGAAGCCGGCAAAGCCCTTGGCTTCTTATAAACGCAATCGCCAGCGCTATTACCAATGACTGGATTAATTACCTTAGCTGGATTCACAGAGTCTCCAAAATGCTGCCGCTTTCGTAGCTTAAGGCACGTTAAGGAATCCCCTTGAACATCCTTGATGACATTAATGTTATCTCTCATGAGGCCCTCGTTAGCACATGATAATTGTCATTCCTCCCGAGTCCCACCCAAGCCAACTACCACCATATTTCTTTGACCAGAATGGCTATACTCGGAATCCCCAAGAAAATTACCACCATTTGCAACCCCTTATACAAGCCAACCCTTCAATAATCCATCGCCTTCGCTTTTCACAGAACCCTCAACCAAAGGATTCTGATGAATCTTGACATCCAGAGGAGACTGTGCCTTACGATTTCCTGAAAAACTCCCGTCGTTGATGACTTCAGTAAAATTACCAGCAACCATGAGAGGCTCAGACAGGGGTGAGGACTCATCAACCATGTTCTTCCCACGGAATAACTCCTTCCCAATATTATAACCCTCTTCTGAACAAACCCATTCAGCAATGGGTAATATCTCATACCTATCCCCGGCCGTACTGTAAATCCCTGTGCAACCTTCCCAGTCCCAAGGACTCTTTAAATGCCAATTCGACATCTTAGAGGGCCAACAATGATCATGGCTGCTGTTGTTGTTGTTACCACCATGATTTGCCATGGAATTTGAGTCCGTATTCTTAAAAATGACTTCTTCTTCACAAGACGAAAACTAATCCAAGGAAAAATAGAGATACACTTTCAGGCTCTTTTTACATGATGAGTATTACCAAATCCAGCGATCCCATATTTGCTTCGATTTCCAAATCCAGGATGATTCAAATACTAACCTTGTTGTCTGAACAAAACTTCCGTACGAGCAATACTCCCTAGAGCCTCGTCCAACAGACCCGCATCAGAAAGCCCCTGAATCAAACTGATGTAGATAAAAACATCTGGGGCCATCCCCTTCTCAACCATGAGAATTTGCAATTCTATGGAAAAATCGAGCTCGCCCATTTTACAGAGCCCATCAATCAAAGAAATGTAGATGACAACATGGAGCTCGGAAACTATGGCCACCATCTCGTTCTCGTTCACAAGAACAACTTCAATAAATCTACCCTGCTGACAGAGCTCCTGTAAGTGGCGTTATTGGGAAGGTGTGTGAATGCTGATGCTTCCATAGACTCAATTTTTTACGATTTGACCAAAAATTCTGGTTGGTTTACTAATCCCAGGCCAGCCAAGGAGAGGGAGGACTCACTCTCTCTACAACCCGCCATTTCAAGCCTAAGTTGCGATATTAGTCCACGGCTTGCTTTTTTAAGGGGCTTTAAGTTAACATAGAAGTAAGGGGTAAAAAGGGGAGGGAAGGAAAACATAATAAATGACTCAACTTCCTCAATCCTTTAGCCTTCACCTTTATACATTTCACCTCTAGTCACCGAAAGTCTCTCACAACCACATTATTTAGCAATAGCTTAAAAAATTGTTTAGATTCTCTAGGGAGAATCAATAACATCTTTATGTATATGGCATGAATTAAGGTGGACAATAAGCATTAAGTGGACAACATTTATGACCTTTAAATGCTCTCAATCCTATCGCTTACATTTCAACAACAAGGTTATGAATCATTGGGATGCATTTGAAGCATATTTCAAAGCCATGATAATGAGTTAAGGTTATGAAGGTGGAAGATAGATATTATTAGCAATATTTAGTTAGGTTGTACACATGAAGAGAAGAAGAAGAATGGTGTTTTTAACATTTAGATGGGATAACTTAAGAAATGTAAGTGGAGATTTATTTTGGTGTACATGAAGTTTTAAATTGGAGTTTGATAATGATGATGGATAAGATTGTTGTATTTTTCATTTTCTTTTCATTTATATAGGAGGTTTTACTATTTATGCATATTGGTCTTTATAGGGAAGTGGAAATAGGTTAAGGTCACTATATTCACCAATCTCACAACAAGTATTTTCAATCACCATAAAACAACTAGGAGAGTGTGAGCTAGACTCGAACTATATCATGTCACTCTAGGTTTGAAGGATAAACAATGAGCATTATAATATCTTCAACCTTCTTAGGCCTGTGTCCAATATCTATATCCACCTCTCCCTATGCTAGTACTGACCTTTGGGGACACTTATGGATAAATCGAGGTGTCATTAGTTAATGTCATTAATATTAAGTTTCACCAACTATATATGAACCCTCCCATATTCTCCCCCACGCTGCTCTTCATCATGTCGGGGACTGGTAATGCACAATGTCGATACATTATGGCTCACATTATATGCATAGTACATCTCCCTAACGTGTGTTAATTATAACTTGCTAATTACGACACTCTTTATATCACCCACATGTTTTATTTCTTTGGTTTTTTCCACGTCTAGCGGTCTTGTCGAGCCTTATAAAAACTTATAAAATTATATGCCAAGGTCATGTAAAAATCCTATAAAAACTATAATTGTATGCCAAGGTGCCAAGGTCGTGTCCAAATTATCCTATAAAAACTATAATTATATGCCAAGGTGCCAAGTTCATGTCCCAATTAGACTATAAAAACTATAATTATATGCCAAGGTCATGCAAATTAGCCTTATATTTAACATTATATGCCAATGTTTAGTGGGTTTTTTTATATGCCAAGGTCATGTCCAAATTAACATATAGGTGGGTTGCATTAATTCTATTTGGTTAATATATGGACGTGTAAATATATATTATATATATGTTATAATTTAGTAAAATGTACAAATTCATTGTCAAATTTGTAATTTTTTTCATTGCCGGAGTGACAACTAAAAATGACCAAATAAATGACCAATTGATATCTTGTCATTTTTACTCTAGATATCCTGTGACCAAATTTGGTCATTTATCTTGGTCGTTTTTAGTTGGTTTTTATCCCGTGACCAAAAGTGGTCATTTATCTTGGTATTTTTTAGTTGGTTCACTTAAATTATCAATTTTGGTCATTTATCCCTTGAAAAGAACTTTGGTGACCAAAATTTTTGGTCTCCTGGTCACTAATCTCTCATTTTCCACTAGTGAATAGATCCAGAATATAATCCACTATTCTATATTGATGACTAAGGAATTCAATAATAAAACATATGATAATGACACAATATATTTTATGGGAAGGGAACCAATTTTGCATTAGATAATACAGAAGAAGTTTACAACCTACGCCTTAGTGTCGATTTGCTCCTTCACAAAGCCAACATCTCATCCCCAATAGCTCCAACTTGCTCCCTCAAGCTCACTTGAATGATTTAGGCCAGAATATCAAAGCAACAACATAACTTTAATCTCTCTCCAACCATAGAGAATGAGCCTGATTTTATAGGCTTGGAATGGATAGAGATGGTTGATAAATTAGTGGGTGAGGTGTCTAGGAGATCCTACAAGGATTGATCTTGAGCCCAATTTTCCCTGGTGATCAAGGATAAGGGTGCCATGAATCCTTCTTTTGAGAAGATTCATGAGAACCTCTCTTTTTCACTTTTTACCAAGGGCACCACATCTTCCTCACCGAGACAAAGAAGTGACAGGGTAGAACCATGCCTTGATCAAAGGGTAAAGGCAGTGCCACTACTTACTGTCAACATATTACAGGTGGTGCTAAAGAAGGTACCGCTTTTTGACTAAAGGGTAGAAGCGGTGCTGGATTTTCACATATAAATTTGATGTCTTGACCAATATTCTTAATTCACAATTTGGGATTAATGGAAACAATGAAGTTTGGGATCTCATCACATGTTGATGAAGAGATTTAGGTGTAACAAAATGCCCCCCAAAACATGAGGCTAGAGTGATACGATAGTAGAGAAATTTGAAAGAGAAAGTTATCACTTCGAGGAAAGAATCAGATTTATCAGAAATCATCAACCAGGCATCTGCAATACATCAAGACTTTTCAATCATGAGAAAATGTGTCTTCATTATGACTGTAGACCAATACAAGGTAGATCCATGAGAGAGATAAACAAACATGGCTACTAGAATACAGTGTATATCCATGTGATAGAGGAATCAAAATTCGACATAGCTACCAAATATACAATGTATATCTATGTCACACAGACACAAATTTGAGCATAGCCACAACCATACATATGTGGATCCATGCTGGTACTTCATACAATATACTCCATCGCAACCCGGGGAGAAAGCTATGAGTGCTTTTCAACAGATGCCCAGGGTCTTCATATTGTCTTCCACAAAGTACGATTCTATCCATGTGATTACAATGCTCTGAAGTCGAACATGGTAGAAACCACTTGATTACCGATTAATGATGTGAATTGTTAACAAGTACGATGGAGATCACCATTAATGTCAATGATTCCCAAGGTACTCTAGTAAAATATACTAAGTGTGAATAGATGATTTGATGTCGAACACTCAGTCGAATCTATCGATCCAAGGTCAATGATGTGAACCTATGTCGAGAGCGAGAGAATATGTGGCATTAAGGCATACAGATATCAAGGTACTAAACTTGTTTCTAAGATGAATTCCTTGATGATGAGCTGACGTCGACATGAATAGTCTCGTCGAAGGAGGGCCATGATGAATCCCACATCGACGACACGAAACTCAGAATAAAGTTCTAGAATGTTGTAGATAATGTAACCATCGGACTGACTCAAAAGTATTGACACCAAAACTATTTTAACTACAGAGGTAAACTTCTAATTTCCTTTTGAACATTGGGTGGGACGACAAAAGACTTGGCATCATTAAATCGTTGAGGCAAAAGAAAATATGACATTGGAAAATGCATTCTTTGAAAGAATCAAAGGAGTGACATGACTCATGAAAGTGGATTGACTTAGAGACAAGCTAATTTACCCAATTGACTGAATGAAATGTAGACAAGTGCCATGTTTAAGGGTGACGAAAAACTGCCATATTATTTGTAAAATGATTTGATTCCCTTCCCTTAATTCCCCCATCATGATTGATGAGTGCCTATTTTTGTTTTTATGAGTTCAAAGAGGGTAACAAACACTCGTTGTAGCTTATCCAAAGACAAGTCCATTCTCATACATTTTACGAACCTGAGAAAGGAGGGGTTAATTCCCCCAAAAAATGGTCTCTCAGTGTTTAGTTTAATGTGTCCATTGAAAGTTAACTCGGTATCATTCACGTTTAGAGAGTTTGAACAAATATAGAACAAGACTCCAAAGGGTCCTTTTTCGTATGATTTAGCTCTAGGTCCCAAAAAAGTGTAAAATGATACCCAAGAGAACTCTTCCAGTCATGATTGGTTGGAGTGTTCCTTTTTCGTAAATAGTCCATCCAAACTAAAAAATAAATAACCTACCGTCAGAAAGACGACTCTTCAAATACTTTTACGAGTATGAAGAAGACAATTACTCGACAATCTTTTCATATTTAAGGAGTCCGAAAAGAGCTTAAAGGAGACTTCATTAGGTATCTTTTCACAATAAAAGGTTTTTACGAGCCGAAAAAGACTCGAAAAAAGACTCGGAAGTTTGGTACTCGGTTTTGGGAGCACAATCAAAGTATCAAAGTGAATGTGCAAGGACTTTTTCCTTTTTCCATAAGTACAAAAAAGTAAAAAACAAACTTCCCTATAGACATTACTGCTTATTCCTGCCCCTGCAAGACTTTAAAATGACAATTAGTTTCCCAAAATATTCGAAAAATAATTTTTATAAACTATATTAAAGGGTATTTTTATAAGAAATAATTTTAAAACATTAAAAACCCTAAAGATAGGTTATAAAAGCTAAGTAAAATAGTAAAAAACCAACTTATTTACCATTTACCAAACCTTGAGAGTATTTTGGGAGATTTGGAGCCAAAACTTTAGCTGAATATTACGGGAGCATCCAATGTCCATTTTTTGCATCGTCGGATCTAGCTAAAAGATAAAACCATCCTCTTTCTTTTCATGGTTTCCATTTTTTAATTTTCATGGTTTTTTGAGCTCATAGGCCAAACCTAAATTAGAAAATGTGGGCACCATGCTTGGCCTTTATGGGAAAGGAGGTTCTCGATAGAAACCATGTTTGTTCAGTTTGACACAAGCAGTGGCACCGCTCTGTCTTAACTAGGCAGAGGCGGTGCCGACCATGGGATTCAAAAAACATATGGCTTGGCTAAAATAAATGTTTACAAGAAAATTTAATGGTTGGAAATGCTTCTAAATGGCTTTTGAATTGTTTTTGGCAGGTTTACTTGATCAAAACATGGTTATTTGGAAAGAAATACAACAATGATGATGATGCCCTTACTGCAAGAAATGCAGGTTGTGTGAGTACCCAACGAGGTTGTGGCCTTCTGAAGTTATTCTAGACCCCCAGTATGGTTTCGCATCCCCACTTACTGGAATATATTCTACAAATGTGGAACCCAGAGCAGCAACACTTTGAGGTAGGACCTCATGTTTTGATAATAGATGAGAAAGGCATCAACTTCTTGACAGGGCTATCCAGACGAGGGGCCCTTATATCTCTCACTGGTTCCCAAGGAGGGGACATGACTACTCATGAGTTGATTGATCATCATTGTCATCTTGGCATGAGAATGTCAGGTAAGAAGATTCCCATCAGGGTTGTGGTGGATATGCCACTTCGCACTGCTCTGTTCATTATGGAGAGGATGGCTGGAAGCCAAGCACCTCATCAGGCATCCCGAGCACATATGTTGTGTGCCCTGGAAGCTATGGAACCTATGGTATTCAACTGGGTAGAATAACTTCTTTCTATTTTTAAGGACCAGCTGACAAAATTTCAGCAAGGAGAACTAAAGTAGTTTGGTTATGAGTCCATTTTAGCCTACTTCTTCTTTGAGAGGGTGCCTCTCATGAGACCCCAAGTGGTCTTCACTGAGCTTAGGACTAGAGACCCACGTATGCTGAGGCAGGTAGAGATCATGGCCCGTACAGGAGGTGGCAGGGCCAAGGTGAAATTTGAGCCTGCTTTCTTCCATTGGCTGCATGACCGAATCCTCATGATAGAGGATTATGCCTACGCAGGGACTAATTTCAGAGGTGGCCCTGATCTACCATTACCACTTGGTTCTCAGTGGGGATATATTGGTAAGAAGAAAAACCCTAAAATGTTGATCATGTTTTTATATTTTATGTTTTTTATGGGTAGTAACAATACCTAAAATTTTACATACAGATGTTGGTGGTGCACGGTCTGGAGGATCCTATCCTATGGATAGATGAGCTAGAGCTCAATTTTTTCATAGAGGTGATTACCACCTTACTGAGTTGGAGGAGAACTTGGAGTGGTTGAATCTTGAAATCCCTAATGCAATGATAGATGACCTCCCCATGAGGTATCAAAGACACACTATAGGAGTGTTAGGCCTCTTTAGCTAATTGCTTTGTAGGGTAGCACAGGCCATCATGTGCTATCATGAGAATCATTAGAGGGTGGAATGCATGAGGTACTACTGAAATATGACTAGCTTTAAGGTTTTTGTATGATTTTGTATTTCCTGAAAGCCACAATGCTTCAGATGAGGTCTCATGACCACATTTTTTGTAAACACACTTTTTATATATATATACAGACTTATTACCGATGTTTATATGTCTCAAATGGAAATCATATTTACATGAGTTTTTTGTGTCATTTACAGTTTATTTTACAATGAACCATGTTCATTTTACAAGTTATGAATGGGCAATATACCAGTCTAGGATGTAATTTGCTAATGAATCAACAACTGTATTATCTGAACTAGGGATATACTTATAAGTGATGTGCTCGAATGACCTCTCTAAAAAACACACTCTCTGAAATAAATGGAGGAGTATAGGGTTTATGATGGTATAGACATGGTTTAGATGACAAACCACTAATTGCTAATCCATAAACACTACCAAGTCATGAATGTCTTGAGATGCAGCCTCAGTCACTAGACTTATTATTGCCTCATACTCGACGATATTGTTGGTAATGGGACCAATACAAACCGCTCCTGAACTGATCAAGTCATGAGCCGGGGAATAGATAACCCAATAAGTTGAAGCAAGGCTCAGGGTATGACGACAAGCACTGTAGAAGGAGCAAGTCGATAAGTCGACTTGAACGATAGCCGACTTAGTCTATCAACTGAGTAAGTCGATGAGCCGACTCAGTCGATCAACCGACTAAGTCGGTCGACCGACTAAACTAGAGATTATGTCGGCCACCTAAGGTTGTGTCAGTTCACCGAACCGACAGGTATTTATTTTGCAACTGTTTTGTAATCATATATATTAGGATGTTGAGCTAGATGAGAACTCAGTTCAGTTCTTTATGTTGTATGGACTCATTCATGTAATATAATCTGTTAATTCACCTACTTGTTCTTATCTCTTGTCTTTGTTTTATATGTATGTTTTAGTATGTATTATTGGTAAATTTATGTGATCTATGATATTACAACATTGGTTTCATTGTCGGTAGTACATGTCTGAAATATATGCAAATAGATGATACCAGAGCAGGAGATTAAGGACTGGTGGGAATGTAAAGTTGCAAACTATTTATAGAATCACACACGAAGGAACAAATTAACAATCGCACAAGAAAAATAAAGATTCTTCACAGAAACACATGAGAAGTTCGTAGAATCAGTGCCCCAACTTCTGAAGAAACTCTTGGATGAGAAATCCGGAAGGGACTAAAGAACAACAATTGCTGGAAAAACTGATCCAAGGAGGTAGAACAAACTTGTTGGAGTGGTTTGAGAAAATCGCCGACGACTTCTATGAGGAGAAAGCAGTCGAAGACAAAACTTCAATGGAAACCATCAAGGATAAGTTTTACACAGATCTCACTGAGCAATTTCTGTGCTCCTTATCGACCTTGCTGTTCAAATTCCTGATCAAGAAGGGAGTAGGACATATTGTCGAACCTTGTCCATCACTTCACGAACTTCCATCAAAATCTAACTGGGTGGAGAAGCAAAGGAAGTGGGAAAAATTCATTGCAGAAAGTGAGTGGGAATACTTCCTAAGCAAGTAGACCGAACTATCCGGGCTTTCTAAAAATGTGTCGGGTAGGCTATGGGGGGGTAGCTGGTCATATGTCGAGATAAAGTAGAGTGGATTCTAGTCGACTAGAAGCAGATACCATTCACCAATAATGAGAAGTTGACCAAAAAGGAAATTAAGAGAATAGTATCACACAACGGTATGGCGTACATTCAGAAAATGGAGAGGGAAGAGAGACAACGAAGGAGGGAAGCAAGAAGAGAAAGAGCCTTAGCACTGTATAGAGGAAGAAGTCCTAGGGCGACCGACTAGGAAGAGAATCTTCCAGAGTCGGGTAATGATCGACATGAAGAAGGCGTGGAAGAAGAGGCATCCCCTACAGAGGAAGAATTGTGGATAGAGCAGCCAGAAGCTCTCCAATTAAGAGCTCCCCATGAAGGAACAACCCTCTTTTCATTGAATCCGCATACCCGAATACAAACTATTGTCGAAGAGGACCTCCGACTACAAGCTGGTGACTTTGGTATATGGAGTCGACTAGACGATGAAACATACATTGGATGACACCTCATTATCTGTCGACCATAGGAAGGAAATTGGGTTACCTTTCAAGTGGTACCCTCCAACCGAAGTATCCACTTACTCTTACTGACACATGAAGGAGAACCCCCCTGCCAAACACAGCTTTGGAAGACACAGGACATTCAGAACTATGAAAAAATAGTTACAATGGGCCATCGACAGCAGAAGTCGACATCAACCGACTGTAGGTCGAAGAAGAATCGACAACTGATGGGAACGGAAGTTTCGTCGACCATAGTCCTGCAGAGATGAATAAACCAATAACCCCACCACCCCCACCTCCACCACTGCTACCTCCTGAGAGTAGTGACAGTGATTTCGACATGGGTCACGGATCAGCTCACATTCCTCTATATGAGGGGGATGAGGACCCTAGACAAAACTGGTTCATCTGCGAGTCGACTTGGGAGGCAAACCAAGTTACAGATGAAGATAGACAAATGGCACAGTTCACCGGTGCCTTGAGGAAAAGGGAATTTACTTGGTATATGACCTTTTCAGAAGGACAACCTAGAGCAACAAAAGCCGAGATCAAGGTGCAATTTCTATCATTTTTCAAAACTCTAGATGCCAAACACTTGAGAGCAAAAAAACTAAAAACAACATCACAGAAGCTAGGGGAAAATGTTCGTGACTATGATAAGTGATGGAAAAACCTTCTAAGCCAGCTGGACTATGTTATAGATGAGAAATTACTAATCCAGTGGTTTCTTGCAGGGTTATTTCAGAAATTCCACCGACACATCATCCTAGAAACATTCAAATCCTACGAAGATGTTCTCACAAAAGCTCTCCAAGTGGAGATGGATGAGGACATACCCGCTTATTCCACTGAACACAGATTGGAAGAATATATGGAGAGTGTACATAAGTCCTTAAAGGAGTTAAACCTCAAGAATCAAGAGATCTGGTGCACTAAGTGCTCGACAGCTGGACACTCCAAAGACAACTGTCAACAAGAATACAGCCGATAGGACGTTCGATTCGTACAGATGAAATATTTTTGCGACATTTTCCAGGAGCATGGGGACCACTCGACAAAAGATTGCCCATTCAACATGAAGAACGACAAGGCATCCTAGTGTGCAATCTATGAAACCAAAAATCATAATACAGCCAATTGCCATTTGAACCTGAAGAACTGACAAAATTATCAGGCAGTCTACCAAACCAATGCAGTTGCACAACATAATGAGCAAAACAATTTACCAAATGATCAGAACGGTCAGAGATATGACGGTCGAAGATACGAGCGCTGGTACAACAATCGACGTGGAGGCTACATAGGGAGAGGTCAATTCCCCGGGAATCACGACAACCGACCGCGTCGACCCATCCAGTGCTTTACATGTTATAAGGAGGGACATCGGTATGTAGACTATCCATATAAAGACAAAACTGACCTCAAATTTTGTACTCATTGTGGACTAGGGGATCACTCACTGGAGGATTTCCCTACCATGTTGGAAAAAATAAATACAAAGAAAAATGTTAATGTCTTGTCCTGTGTGCAAAAAATGATGTAATAAATACAAAAAAATTGCATATTATAACTTGAAAAGGAACAAAAATAGGAGGTGATAACCCAAGAATCAGCAAAATAAAAGAGAAAAATGTATATCCTGATCCACTTAAAGAAAAACAAACATACAAAGAAGCAGCCAATGTATTCAAAGAATTTGCACGACAAGAACAAGCTCATGACAATTGACATAACACAATAAACGAATTAATACAGCTTGTACAAAAAGGCAATTCAGTCTCTCAATTCATCAACTTGCTTTATGAAATAAAACATAACAACTCTGAAAAATAAACAAAGAACATTTGCAGCTTAAATAAAAAAGACAAAGATGATTCCAACCCACTTGTCAACCTGGAATCCGAGGGATACCATGTCTGACAAGTAGTGCTCAACTTTGGATCACAAGTAAACATCATGACTCGTGACACTTGGGAACAAATGGGTAGACGTCGACTACATGAGTCAGACATATACCAGAAACTAGCCGACCAAGGCCTAATTGAACCTATTAGAGTCTGGAAAAACATCGAAACGACTATAAAAGTAATCTCGACCAAAGTCAACCTCAAAATCATTGACCCTAAGGAAGGATCCAGTTCCTTCCCAGCGTCAGTAGGTCAAACTTGGGGTAGAAAGATGAAAGCATCGATATCCCTGGACAAAGAAAGGATCAAACTAAAAGGAAATAGACAAAATGTCATTGTACCTATTCAACCATCTCAAGGAGAACCTTGGACTGAACCTATCGATGAAGAAGCTGACCTCCAACAACTCTACCAGATTCAAAGCAATGCAGATTATACAGAACCGAATATCCATGGAGAACTTCATTTAGGCAACCAAGACTTAGTTGGTTATAATTCAGACGCAGAATTATATGATTGGGAGATCGATAACTACGAAACACAAGCAAGAGGGTGTGGGACTATACAAAAACTGCAGAAAAAGACCACCCAACAGTGCTTCATAGTGTCCATTGTCCCAAAAATCTTTGAGAAAAAATTAGGGAATACCCTACCTTACAACCTACCAATGTAAATACTACAAAAATACCAAGATAGAAGGAAAGGGAATCACCAGTCATGCATGTAGAACAAGTTTCCAAAAATATTGGTGAACATGGCCGACTTCAAAGACTAGTAGAAACTTTTACAGGAAAAGCTGCTCGATGGTGGGATACCCATCAGACAAAACTACAGACCTAGAAAACAGCTTCAACTTACTTTGTCGAAATGTTTGGAGGAAATAAGTTAACCAAACAGGCTCAGATACGTATATTCACTCAAGGATAGAACCCAGAAGATCATATTAGGACATGTGAAAAAGAATGGAGAAGACTTGGATACAAGGATGAACGAGCATGGCCACACCTGTTCCCATCAACCCTCTCTGACTTACCAAACAAATGGTATAAAATGGAAGAAGCTATAGGTGAAACATTCTTATGGCATGAGCTCAGGGAAAATTTCATTAAATATTTCAACTTTATACCACAAAATGAAAACTTGGTTGAAACAACAAAAAAGATTAAAGAATTTATTCAGCCGACCGAAAAAAACCCTTAAAAAAAATCGACAGTCAATGAAATGCAACAATATACAAATGAGGACAAAACCATAGTCGACAAGACTACAGTTAGAAAATGAAAATACAGAGGGAAAAAGATTTAGATGGAAATCAAACCATGTTGAAACATCCAAACCTATTTGTACAATCTTTAAAGTGGAAACAACCGACAAACAGGATACCGACAGAATGACTGCAACCAACTTCCCTGCTACATTCTCATAGTTTAAGGAAGGAAGTCGACCAATCAATGAAGCCAAAGCACCAGAATGGCTAGATGATAAAGTCAAAACTAGGGAATTCGACATCTCAAATGACGATCGACCAAAAATGGCAAAGATTGGTGACTACTGGAGTGAAGAGCAGACTATAGAGATAGTGAACTTATTAAAAAAGTTCCAAGATGTATTTGCTAGAGATTATAAAGACCTCAAAGGCTTAGTCCACGGAATGGGAGAAATGAATATTGATACTAAACCTGATGTTCGACCTGTGAAGAAAAGGCCATATAAACTAGCTCACAAATACAAAGAGATAGTCAAAAAGGAAATTGATAACATGCTTGCAGCAAGCATCATCTATCCGATTGACCAATCAGAATGGGAAAGTCCAATGGTTGTACAGCCTAAGAAACATGATCCGACCAAACTAAGAATTTGTGTCGACTTCAGAGAACTAAATAAAGTCACACTGACAGTCCCATTTTCGACTCCTTATGCAGATGAAATCTTAAATGAGGTTGCAGGACATGAGTGCTACTCATTTACAGATGGATTTTTAGGTTATAAATAAGTGCCAATAGCTAAAGAAGACCGGAAGAAGACAACCTTTGTGTGTGAATTTGGCTCATTTGCTTACAAGGTTATGCCTTTTGGATTAAAAAATGCACCTGTAGTATTTTCTAGAATTGTTGTCAAAACATTTCAGGAATATATTTACAAGAACATGGAAGTATACTTTGATGATTGGACAATATACTCCATGTTAAAGGATCATTGCAAATGGTTCAGACTTATGTTGGATAGATGTCGAAAAATCCAACTATTCCTAAACATAAAGAAATGCATACTTGTGACCCCCATAGGGATATTATTAGGGCACATTGTCTGCAAGGAAGGTATTAAGGGATATTATTAGGGCACATTGATGCATCAGTCCTAGCAATAGGAGCAATCTTAACCCAACCAGGAGATGATGGAATCAATTATCCTATAGTTTACAGTAGTAGAAAATTAAACAAGGCTGAAAGAAACTATTCGACAACAGAAAGAGAAGCATTAGGAATGGTCTTTGCACTGCAAAAATATTGACATTATCTCCTAGCTAACCCATTTATATTCTATACAGAACATCAAGGACTTAAGTATCTCGTCAATAAACCACTACATCATGGTAGGATTTGTCGATGGTTACTATTATTCCAAGAATTCGAATTCGAAGTCATTGTTAGACCAGATAAGTTAAATGTCGGTCCCAACCATTTATCCTGAATCGACACTGGAGAAGAGCCAACAGGAGTCGACGATGACTTACCTGATGCACATTTATTTCGGATAGAAGCAGTCCGAGCAGAATTAGAAGAAATAGCCCAGTTCTTGGAAGATGGACATGCACTAGAAGGAATGAGTACAAAGAAGAAGCAGATCTTAACTATGAAGGCTGCACCATACAGCCTTATAAATGGATTCTTATACAAAATAGGATTAGATGACATCCTCAGAAGGTGTGTACTAGAACACGAACGAGACAATATTATGCATGAAGCACACTACGGACCTGCAGGAGGACATTTCTAGCCAGACACAACTGCAAAGAAAATCCAACAGTCAAGGTTATGGTGGCCAACACTCCACAGATATTGCAAAAATTTTGTCAGTCGATGTGACAGATGTCGACGACTTCGTCGACCCCTTCCTATTACATAAATTCCTTTGATATCAGTAAACCCAAGTTTGACATTTGAAATATGGGCCATAGACTTCATAGGACCATTTCCTATACTAGCAAAAAGGACAGGTGCAAAGTATATCATAACTGTAGTCGAATATGTCACTAAATGGGCAGAGGCTAAACTAGTCGACACATGTTATAGTGAGATAGCTGCTAAGTTTATCTATGATAATATCATCACTAGATTTGGATGTCCACTAACTCTAATGAGCATCCAAGGAACACACTTCATCAATAGAACTATCAAAACCCTAACCAACCAGTTCCAAATCGACCATCGTCGGAGCACAGCATAACATCCTCAGTCGAATGGAGCAATTGCACCATTTAATAAAACATTAACAAGAGGAATAAAAAAAATATGTAATGTTGATAAGGATGATTGGGACGATAAAATACCTATAGTATTATGGGCATACAGAATAGTGTATAAACGTTCGACCAACCAAACTCCTTTTCGACTAGTCTATGGACAAGAAGTAGTAGTTCCACTACACTTCCGACAACAGACACCTATCATCATAGAGATCCTACATGTCGATGTCGAACAAGGAATAAAGGACTGACTATTGCAACTAAGTAAACTCGAAGAGCACTGACTAATGGCAATACAACATCAAGAAATACAGAACCAACAACAGAAAGCATGGCACGAACGAAACATCAAGAAAAAAAACTTGTCGGTAGGAGACCTTGCTTTACTATACAATAGTTGAGTAAAAGGTAAACCTAAAAAGATCCATATAGAATGGATGGGACTCTACATTGTCGAAGAGATACATACCAACGGATCAGTCCGACTAAGGACGTTACAGGGCATAGTATTTCGAAAACTCGTTAATGGAGCCCAACTAAAACGCTATAGAAACTAGAAATAAACCTAATATATATATATATATATCCTATAACGACCATAACCGTAAACCAAAAGCTATAAAAAAACTTAAAAATCCAAAAGCCAAAACAAATACCGTACATACAGAAAACTATGACAGGAAATTACCATTTCGATAACTGACATCATGCCCATCGACATAACACCATCAACCATTTTCATCGACCTACCACTTCCATCAACCATTCTCATAATCGACATCGACTGACGACCTCAATAGTCCCATCGCATATTCATGACATCGAGCACCGAAAGCAATTCACCATTAACACACACTCAAGTGTTCCAGCTGGAACATCATGTCTGCCATTAATACACCCATCGATGCACACATCCACAACATCGCCTATAAATACTAGACCACTGAAGGATCATTCACCACAATTCATACAGAGAGAGCATCAGAGCATCCAGTCGACTGAAAGCTAAGAAACCCTTAATGAAATAGACCACCAAACTGACACAATGGCACCCAAATAAACTAGATCCTTGACCAAATCCAAGGAACTACATGCTGTGGATACACCTTTAGTTCGCAGGCTGAAAAAAATTAAGAATGCCAAGGTACAAGAAGGCTCATGGAAAAAACTATGGGCTGACATGCAAGAATGGGCTTATGTCAACAAGAAGCCCACTCAAGCCATGGAGAAAATCAAATACAACACTATATTCAACTATGTCAATGCACCACTCATGGCCAACTTCGGTGCCACGAAGGAAACTTTTGTAAAATTCATCATAATCCAGTGCCACAATGGTCGGTTCTACTTCGACCAACCGGTCGACATCTCTGGAGAAGTCATCTCCAAGCTCATCGGTCTCTCAAACGAAGGGAACCTAGTCTCAGTCGGTATTAAAGAAGGACTGGTTGAAGAGATAATTGGGTCGACTTTGGGAAAAAATAAATCGAAGGGGTTGATGATTAGCCAAATCAAAACCCGAACGCCACAGATTGTGGCCAAAATAATAGCAATAACACTCACCCTGGTAGGTCGAGGCAGCGACCTCAAGTTAGACATGCTAGAAGCTGTCGACACCATTACGACAGATGGAAGGATATATAGATGGGCTGAATATGTCACCGGCATGGTCAATACCATCTGTGAAAGATGCCAAGAAACGGGGGGAATCATCAAGTTCCCCTCCCTAATTTAATGGATAGTCATGTGCCATATCTGCCGAGAGGGGAATCCAATCTTTCAACAACTGTCGAGGTTCCACATGTGGAGATTCAAATCATTCTCCTAGAGAGGAACCTTGAAGGAGCTTGAGAACGGGAAAGTGTTGTTGGAGAACTGGCTTCAACAGCTCAAAGTCTGCATGACTAGATGGAGGGTATGGTCGAGTTCTAGTTGGATGTGGGAGTTCATCCACAGATGAAATGACTTATAGAGACTGCAGAGGAGAAGGACCAATTTATGGGTCCCAACATGGAGAGAATCACAGAAGTCTCCATTTCAGAAAAGATGTCGATCTTATCAAGCCTGACCACACTTACCATCGACGTCGAGAAGGTTTTGCAAAGTTGGACAGATTTCCAAAATCACCTCGCAGTAACAGTACCATCCATTGTCAAAGTCTGTGTACAGAAGCAACCAACCATTAGACTTCACAGCCCATGAATACCAGGCACATCACAATAACTATTGAGACCAGACAGAAAGGATTTTTTTTACCTCCCTGTTTCTTCGGGACAAAGAAATGTTTTGTTCATGGGGGAGATGTAGAAGGAGCAAGTCGATAAGTCGACTTAGTCAATCAGCCAACTAAGTTGATGAGCTGAATTAGTCGATCAGTCGACAAAGTCGGTCGACCGACTAAACTAGAGATTAGGTCGGCCACCTAAGGTCGTGTCGGTTCACCGAACCGATAGGTAGTTATTTTGTAACTGTTTTGTAATCATATATATTAGGCTGTTGAGTCAGATGAGAACTCAGTTCAGTCCTCTGTGTTGTATGGAATCATTCATGTAATATAATCTGTTAATTCACCTACTTGTTCTTATTTCTTGTCTCTATTTTATATTTATGTTTTAGTATGTATTATTGGTAACCTTATGTGATCTGTGAAATTACAACAAGCACCATTAATGAAGCCATAAAAATCCATCTGATCTGCATAACCAAAACATGGTATAAACAATTTGGACACTAAACTCAACACCATACTAAATCAAGACACAACACACTGAAAGCCAAAATATACATATATAAAAGGTACCATACAAAAATGATTTAAGCATAGTTCCTCTTCAGGTACAATCCATTGCGATGTTTCTTGAAGGGTATCCCATCATAATCCACAAGCTTGTAAGCTCCTTTCTCTAAAACTTTGCTGACGACAAAGGGACCATACCGCATTAACTCAAACTTCCCTTTACCCAGTTTATCATGTCTCTAATTGTAGGTTAGAACTAGGTCACCTTCATTGAAAACACGAGGCTGAACATATTTATCATACTATTCCTTGACGCATTTATTATGTGCCTCATTAGCTAAGGCAACATCTCTTCTAGTTTCGTCAAGATTAGTTAGGTATAGAAAACTCTCTTCCTTAGTGGAAGTGTTTGGCAGAATTTCTACTGCAAGTTTTAATGATGGAATATGGCATTGGATAGGAAGTACAACTTCCAGTCTGTAAACTAATTGGAATGGTGTGAAACCAGTTATTGTTTTTACCGAAGTCCTGTAAGCCCAAAGAGAAGAAAAGAGAGTCAGGTTCCAATTGGATTTATGATCTCCAACCATCCTCCACAACATAGTTTTTAAAACTTGGTTAATGGCCTCGACCTGACCATTAACCTATGGATAGTAAAGAGCTAAGTTTTCATGGTGAAAACCCAGCTTGGTACTTAACTCGGTGATCATCTGATTCCAAAAATGCAATCTGTGGTCAGTGACTATAGACTGTGGGACTCCAAACCTAGCTATCACATGATTAAATAAGAAGGATGGTGATAGTCTTACCATCCTCTACATATGTAGGCATAGCCTCAGCCCATTTTGTGAAATAATCAATGGCTACGATGATATAACCATGCCCCCGGGCTGAGGTAGGCTTACAATGCATAAATTCAATACCCCATTTGGAAAAAGGGCCAATTGCAATGATGGGGTGTAAAGGAGTAGGGTGGGTGTGGTTTTTCGGATAGAAATGTTGCCAGGGTGGGCATTTCTTAATAACCTCATGACAGTCTTTGAAGGTTGAAGGCCAGAAATAGCCAGCACGAAGGATTTTCTGGGCTGTAGCCATCCTAGAAAGATGACCACCACATGCTCCAGAGTGGAAATCATTAAGGACATGTTTAGCCTCTTCATGTGTAAGGCACTGTCGGAGAATGGAATTGATACCACATCTATACAATGTATCATTTAAGATGAGGTAGTACTTTGTGTGGTGATGAATATGACGATGATCGTCACGGGATCTATTTGGGCTGAAATATTTGAGTTTGGATATAAATGATTAAATCTCCATACCATGGGTTGGTTGTGCTTATTAAGAATAGGAATTCATATGGAAATGAATCATTGGGCTAAGTATCCATCAAAGCATAGGGAAGGTCAGACATCAGCTCTACAAAAACCAAGGATTTCTTTGAAGTGGCCATGGAAAACTCTAGGTCGAATTCTTGTAGGATGACTATCCAACGAGAATATTTTCCCCCTAGCACTTGACAAGTTAGGATGTAATACGTAGGGTTCTGATCTGCAAGTACCGTGGTAGTGCGAAGCAAGATGTAATGATGAAATTTTTGAACAACAATGACAGTAGCCAATGCTAACTTCTCCACACATGAGTATTGGGTTTCAAAATCAATGAGATTCTTACTGGTGTAATATATCACATGCTCCTAACCGTTGGGATCTCCCTATGCTAAGACCATTCCAATGGTAGTAGTGGAGGAAGCAACATACAAGAGAAATTCCTTTGAATAATATGGCCCAGTGTATCACGGGTGAATGAGTCAAAGCATGCTTGAGATTATCAAAAGCTCTCCGGGCCTGGTCATCCAAGAAGAATGGAGTGTTCTTCTTCAGGAGACGCATATAACTGTGCGTTTTCTCAACGAAATTGCAAACAAAACAATGGAGAAAGTTTTCCTTCCCTTGCAAACTTTGGAGCTCAAAAATGTTTGTTGGGGCAGGTAGGGCCAATATAGCAGCAATCTTTAGTGGATCAATCCATATTCTATCCTTGGAAACCACAAAGCCAAGGAGACATCTTGTCTCAATGCAAAAAACAAATTTATGTGGATTGAGCCATATGTTATAATGAAAAAATCTCAGAAAAATTCTCTAAGATGCCCAAGGTGGTCTTCCCATTGCTGTGAATGCGCTGGGAGATCGTGAAAGTATGGCTCCACGATGTTCTTAATATCGTGAAACACATAGGACATGGCACGTTGGAATGTAGCTCCAACGTTCTTGAGGTCAAAAGGTAACTTCCTCTAGGAAAAGGTTCCACATGGACATATAAATGTCATTTTGTGTTAATCGGTGAGCAATATATCAATATTATTATAGCTATAAAAACCATCAATGAACAAGAATATCAGACTTCCAGCACAATTGTCGATAATCTGATTGATATGTGGAGTCAGAAAATTGTCTTTGGGACAAGCTTTGTTCATGTCTCGAAAAATGATACAGACTCTAATGGTGCCTTTATTTTTGTTCACAGGGACCATGTTAGATACCCATTCCATTAGGGGTATAGGATAAATAAATCCTGCCATCAGAAGCTTTTCGACTTCAGCTTTAATAGTTGCGGCCTTCCGGTGATGGACTTGACGTAATTTCTGCTTGACAGGTTTTGCTGTGGGATAGGTTTTAATTTCATGAACCACAATGGATGGGTCTATCCTAAGAATTTCTTCATAAGTACAGGAAAAAATATATTGGAATTCTTTGAATAATCCTCTATATGCTTCAGTTTCTTCTGTTGAGCAGTTCTTCCCTACGTAAACATGCTCAATGGTTCCAGGTTTGACTGATATTTCAATTGGGGTTATTTTAGTAATGTTGCATATATTTCCTTCGGATTCAGTATTTTGCAGAAATACAAGTGTTTGCAGATGGGTGATAATATATGTACTGATAAGTGATTCAAGGTCAAAACCCACCGAAGTGGCGTTGGGAAGAAAAGAAGATCGATGATGATAATCTTCCCATAGGGGTTCACTCTCACTCATGATATCCATGATGGAATCATTTGAAGGAAAAGTATGCGTGAGATAATCTAGAGTGGGAAGAGAGGGTTCTAACCAGTAAGGCAAATGGTAAGGGTCTGAAGCCACGAGATGAAGGTCATCAACATGGTCATCAGAAATGGATTCGATAGAATTGTACATTGCTTCATATGGGCCAAGGGATGATGAATCAACAATTTCTTTGCCCTAGGTGCTATAGCCAGTTGTGGAAATCATATTTACTGTCTCCACTTCTGTACTAGGAGGGATAATGGAAACACACCCATAAGGGTGGAGTGTTTCAGCATACCTACCCTAATCAAATGATAAGGAGGAGGGGACTGACCTAGCATAGGGATGTTATTAACCATGGGGTTTGTAACATCTGACGTACAATAGTCAAGTTGATCAACAGTCACAATATTCCCCAAATGTGGAAATTGGAGAGTTCTAAATACTATCGAAGCGACAACGGTCATAGCATAAAACTAATTCTCCCCAATAGAAGATTGTCATCTAACGGGGAACCAACCGCTTCCACCTAAATGGAAATAGTCTTTTCTCCAAGCTCAACCGAAAGTGTTGGAAATAGACCATGGGAATGGAAACCTCATCCATCAAAATATTTTAAGGTAGTAGGAAATTTCATCACCTTAGGAGAACCAATGGCTCTCCAACAAGCTATAGACAAGATTGAAGTCGAAGCTCCCTCATCTAGGACGGTTCGATGGACCTTTCTCCCAACTACTCTAGAGGAAATCTGAAATGCGAGTTGGTGAGGTAATCTAGATTTATAGTTCTCTACGTTGAAATGAATCAAGTTGGTATTATCTCAGTCTAATGCCCCAAAAGTTGTTAGTAGGTTTTTACACTGGGTTGGAAAACTATGGAGTATCTCAAGGGTAGACATCGCGCAAGGTGTCTAATCTAAATATTCAACAACGTTATAAAATTGTGCAACTCGGGCATTGGGATTGAACACAAAATTCCTAAGGGTAGCCTTGGGTGGTCGTAAAATTAAATCAAGATTAGTTTTTTCGATCACAAGAGAGCCATTAGACGAAGATGGAGCAGAACTAGTAGAAGGAACTTTATCGGAAGAAGGATTTTCATCCTTCTCCTATACTGTCTTGTCATATGATTGACTACGTGTACTCAAATTGATGGTCTCAAAAGACATCATTAAGATTTATTCTGTGGAATTGGAGGTCCCTTGCTTAGAAATGTGGTCTATTAGTTGCTATTGAGAGGGAAAAGGATTAGTAAGAATTGTTGGTGCAGGGTTACTCTTCAAAAATTTGCTAATATCGTCATGATGAGGACATTATTTCGTGAAGTGATCTCCTCCACACAATAAGAAGGGATATTTGGATTTCCTCTTCCCTTTTTCTTTCTCATTGGTCATTGGTTTAGGATTCTCTTGTTGGTTTCTAGGTTTCTTGTTTTTACCTTTTCCATTTTTCTTATTGCTAAGTGCCTATGAAATTTGAATAGAATTCACCTCAACGGAAACCATAGGAGTCGAAGGAGCAGTGGTAGAAGCATTTGGTTGCTTGGAAGGTTTTGCTATCGATGAGGGCTAGATTAAACCAACCACCCCATCAATAGGATTTTATGCTGGTGGCTTAGCGGGATCTATGATGAGGCTAGGAGCCTACATAATTAAGTCATACAACATTCTAGATTGGGAATAGACCAAATCTAGATACTGATCATGACAGATAACCTGCTCTTTAGTAACAACACCACTCGTAGCCACATCTTGGGCGATAGGAGGCAACAATGACTTAATGAACCAATCATCTAGCAATTGGTCTGGGATGGGAGCTTTAATAAGCCGTCTCCGCCTTCTCCACTCATGGATATGGTCCGATATGTGCATGGAGGTATTCTGAAGGAGAGAAGTTAAAATATCTGTACTCGTTTCATAATGAATGGGTAGATAAAAGTGCGTAAGGAAAACAGTTGCCAGAGAGCTAAAATATACAAACGAATGTTGTGGAAGTTCAATGTACCACTTCGCCACCATGCCAGTTAGTGTGCGCTAGAATATCCTTAAACAAACATAATCATCCATCAAGGAGTTCAAGGAATACCATAGATGGAAGGTCATAACATGGTTCTTGGGGTCATCTCCCTGCTTCCCATCAAACTTGGGAATGTTTGATGGAAATTTTAAAAGAATAGTGGGCCATGAAGGGTTGTGTTGAATGATATCGTTTATCAACTTGGACAGATCAGGTAATTCCAAATATTCCAAGAAAGGTAATTGTTGATTAGGTTCCACATACTGGTAACATTGATAAGGCATATATGTACCAGTAGGACCGTAAGCTGACTGATATATGGGTTGTTGATTTGGTTGATTAGATGATGAAACTCCCAAAGATATATTTGAAGGAGGTGGCCCCCTAGGAGGTGGTATGCCATGTGGTGATTCTCCAGGTGGTGGTCCCCCAGAAGGTGGAACTGTCAAAACCCCAAATTTTCTGAAAAAATTAAATTTTTTTAAATGCGTATAATTTCAATAAATGCAGTCACTAACTTTTTGATTAGTTATATGTTACTAGATTCATATCTGAATGATCTCTTGATTATTCTTAACTTTATAGAATAGATTCTTTCCAGTTACTAATTGGTTTTCTGTTTGCGACCACAAGGTGGGACTGCCATGAAAAACTGGGCTTACTTAGCTTCCGAGCTAACGCAGAAGTTTTCCTTCTCTTACAGATATACAGGTAAGATGTTCGGGTGCCGCCAACGAATTTCTAAAGTATTCAAATAAAGATTCGCTATTCAAAATTTAATTCAGTAGAAGAATATACATGCTAGTTATATTTCTCAAGCTTATCAAGGTAAAGCTTTGACTATAGTTCCTTTTAAGATCTTACTGTTAGAGAATTGAATTCTACTAGTAAAGGTGGCAACTATTTTTCCTACTAATTGCAAGTGTAAAATGTGATAAATATTTATTTACTAGCATAGTAAGTATGGCAGGATTACAACATCAAAGATCTAATTTTAATTATTCATAATTACTGCATCATGCCATGATTGAATTTGCAACAACAATTGTAAAATGATAAGGAGGTTTAAGTACCAAACTTATACTTTTCTTAATTCAAGAATTAAAAGGTTTACTACTTGATACAAGTCACTTTTATAGTCTTCCTTTAGTATTTAAAAATATGTATTGTTTTGGAATACTATTTCTATTCCATGGTTAATAATTTGATGGTAACTTATAGATTATTCTCAGATTTATTATACTAAAATACCACTTATGATTTTCATAACTATACTATCAAGCAAAGAAGGCTAACTTACCCAAGCTACCTATCATATAATGAATTTATAATATCTTTTATAATCTTTGAGCTTGAAAATGACAAAAGACTAATTGTCACAAAATATTTTTAAGACAATTAATAGGATTGTTATTTTACTAGCAAGGGCTGATCATAAGGTCAAGAATAAAACCATAATCATGATCAATTGATCACTTAATTTGATTATTACCATGATATAGACTTTATATTATTATTCCCTTTACCTTCATTTGTGAACTAGGGCAATAGATAATATAGAAAATAGGTTTATAAACAAGCTACGCCATGGTAAACTATTATTTCCCTTTTGCTCTTATATCTCATTAACAAATAATACAATCCTCCATACATAAATGTGTTAGACCAAATGATGAAGAAATTCTACATTATAATGTTTTCTAAACATCGTTCTAATGTTTATATGGTTGATTTTATAATGAAGGTGGTTGACTATGGTATAACGAACCTTGTGAAATCCCCACGATATGATTTGGGTTGTGAAATCATTGGAGATCTTGTTCGTGGAACTATAATGTTCCTACCCACTGCATGCCAATTATTAAAAGGGTTATGTGGGCTCTTTCCAGCCATGCATTGGCGTTTATAAAGGTTTGACTCAAACCCTAATCGTCATTCTTCCATTGCCTTCGGGCCTCCGGTCGCTCTGCGATAACCTCCTTGTTCGCTCCATTCTTTGCACTGTCTGTTAGCAGTCCATATGCTGGTTCAGCTCCTCGTGGTCTCATCTACTGCGTTGTGAGGAAAATTACCGTGTCAAATAGCTTGCTGTTGAATGTTGAGCAGTGTCAATTTTCTTAGGGTTTCTCCATTGGCATCCATTGCCCAAACTCTTTACTGTGTAGGTCGTCGCCTTAACTTGGTGCTGTGAATCGTCCTCCATTGTGACAAGTTACCTATCGCTCCAGCGAGCTCCTTCTCTTCTGCGGTAAATGAAGGGTTTACCTTTCCTCCTGCTGGTGGTTGTCTTGCTATTCTTCAGTGGCCATATTTCTGTTAGACTTGAAGGTAAGATACAGGGTTTTCTCTTCATTTTCTTTCCAAAGAAATAGCTTAAACAAACAACAGTTTTTGGCAAGATTTTTAATATTATGTTTATCCTTCGTTACAGGGTTGGTCTTCTCCTCTTGACGTTGAAGGTGCGAGACTTCAACGGCTGGCTACTTCCAATAAGCCTGGTTTTTATCCATGGCATTCTCCTCCTTGCTGGTCCTTTAGGGCAGTCATGGGTTTGGCTTCGTGGTGTGTAACCCTAGCGGTTACTTTGGTTCAGTTTGTGAACCTAAACACTGTTAAAAGAGTTTCAACTGTTGGTTTAGTAGGGGATCTTGGCTGAAGCCAAGAGTGTGGGTTTTGGGTCTTTATTTGATTACTGTGTAAAGCATGCATATATATATATATATATTGCTGTTTGTACAGGCTGAAGCTTTATTTTGTAAATCATGTTGGTAGCCGTGAGGTACAAAGGAGATAAAACTCCATTCTTTTGATGAACCTCAGTACATACTTTTAATTTTGACAGGGTTTACCCTGAACTTGGAGCTATAAGTTGTCCATACAATTTTTCTTGAATTAATATTTTGTTACTGTACAGTTTTTGAAACAATATAATGTGTAGACTCAGCTTATTGATCCTATCTGAGTTCAATATCTCCGATTCCTGTAAAATTGATAAATACCTAATTTACTCTCTGTAAATTATTTATGGTATTAGCTGGTAGGGTTTTTCCTGTATATTAATAATATATTGGGTTAATTAATTACTCAAAGAATTTTATAAATTGTTATAATGGTTATACTTTGTAAATTCTAAAGTCTGAATGTTTTTAATGACAATCTTTAAGTTACTGACAGTGTAACCTTGGTTACAGGTTTTATATTAAATTTCTGTTTATTAATAATAGGTTAAAATATTACTGTGATTTCCAAATAATATTATTTCTATACAGTAGATAATAAAGTAGTAATTATTATGTATTACAATAATAAATTTACCCTACCTGGAATGCTTATTACCTTCATTGCTAGCTCTGTTTAGGTTCTTTTATAGGTATAAATGGAAATAATAATTTGTTTTCTGTTTATAAAATAACCTATTGTTAGTGTATCCTCAAAACTTATTATTAATTACACTGCACTTCTGAAATTATAAGGGTTTCCAATTATGCTTTATACAATCTAGTTAAGCTCGAAGTCGAGCATTCTGTCACTCTGTTATTTACTTACTGTTGATTATGCACTTGAATTTTTTTACTCTTAATAGTTCTTTTATAAATTTACTGTCAAGGATTCTATACTCGATTTTAAACCTTGACTTACTAGTTATTTAGAAATTTGTAAGTGTTAACATATAGTTTATACCCTTCAGCTTATATAGGGTCTTTATATTCCTATTTTATTGTATTAATGTTCTGAAGTACTGTTTATTTACCTCGCAGTACAGAAAGTATAAATAGTTCCAGTTTGTAATTAATGTAATAAATACATTACCCGAAGTTCAATAATGATAATACTCCTATAGTGTATGTAATAGAAGTTTATTGTTATTAATACAATAAATATATTATCTCCCCTGAGAGTACCTATGTTCCCATGATTATTATTTAATTTATTTTATAACATTCTATTATTTATTTCTTGTGCCAATTTTGCTAAATACTTAATAAAGTTCTGTTAATGTTTAACTTATCTGTTTGGTTAGGATATCTGTATATATATATATCAAATAATACTACTTAGCATCTATCTCATATAAATATATATAATAGCATTCATTTACAATCTATGAAAAATAGGATAACAGCTCTGGAATCTGTTCGAGCTCAGTCCAAAATAAAAGGAAGAATAAGTAATGAAAAGACTACATCACTAACATACATAAAATCTAACACAGTTTGGTTTAACTGTAGAAATTTAACAATATTTAATTACTCCTACTTTCAGTGTTATTATTTTCACCATATAGAAGTTAAATTCTTTAACTAGAAGAAAACAATTGTGAGGTTTAAACCACAGGTATACCTAGTCTAACCTTTCTTTAGTGCGACTAATATTTTCTTCTATTTGTTCTTTACAATTAATAGAATTACTGAGAGTAAAATACTGTACAAGGGAATAGTTTTATCTATAAACACATGCTACTGTCAGTAAAACAAATATTTCTTCTGATGATAGGCAATGAAACAATCTACTATTTTACAATCTCATCATATCATCATTTTATAATTCTACCCTTGTGCTGGAGTACGGTCGGGTAAACCCAGATGTGGAAAAATACAGTGGGTCTTTATTCTTCATCAAAAAATTCTATTGCTAATAAACTAAAAACATTTACATCACTAAACCAGTTAAATCTTTATATCATAACTACAAACATAACATTCAACCATTCTCAGTTATTAAAACAAAGACAGTTAAGTGACAGAACCTGCTTAAGCTTTGGACAACAATAGCAATGGGAGGCCATTCCTCCCTACCAACTCCTGGAGAGCGCTCAAACAACGACTCCTTTGGACCCCCGAGCTTGCTTTGGTCTCCCTGGCTGGAACTAGGTGGAGCAGTAGTCAAATACCAGTCTTCAAACTCAGTACCAAATATGAACTTATTAGTAAGTTCTCCCAGCTAACAAGCTGTAATAAACCAAGTTACTCCAGCATTCCTCTCAAACAACTTCCTTACTGTTTTTCCCCTTTTTCCCCAATGAATTTCCTGAATATCATTCACCTGAATGATTTCTCTCTGGAAAATATCTGAGCAACCTCAGCTCTATTCATTGGGTACTTTTAAAAGATTGCCTAGGTCTTTTTGGGTTAGTTGTCATTTAATGAGCCACCTGCTCTGATCCCACTTTCTTGGGGGATCATGACCCCAAATATAGGGAAGTTGCCACCTGCAACTTAGGAAGTGTTTGAGGATGCTACCACTTGTCTTTTTCCCTCCACCTAGTTCCATCCACCAGTTTGACCAATAACCTCTTATTAACAGCTCTCCCAATGCTGTTGTCTCCACTTTTTATTTATTAATAATAAAATATTCAGAATTACATTCCACTTCTTTTGACTATGCTGAGTCATCAGTTCCTACTTTACATTAAATTTAACATAATGTCTTGGGAATATAATTAAAACAATTTACATTATTTTACAAACTTAGGGTATGTGACAGGAACTCTGAGCAGTGGACCCCCGAGCAGTGGTCCTCCTGAAGGTGGGCCTCTAGGTGGTGGTCCTCCCGAAGGTGGGCCTCTAGGTGGTGGTCCTCCAGGCGGTGGTCCTCCATAAGGTGGGCCTCTGCTAGGTGGGTGTCTTCTTGGTGGACCTCCAAAGGTAGGGCCACCATAAGGCGGCCCTCCGACACCTCCAACAGTAAGAATAGGCATTACCCCCATTGTCGGCATGTAGGACCAATTAGGTTTCCCCCAAGGTGTAAACATGTTTCTAGGGTAAGGGATTTAAGAATGCATAGTTCCTGTAGATGTAGGTTGATAATTTGTGTTTACTAGAGGTAATTGATTTTCTAGGTAACCATAACCCCAAGAAGGCTAGTTAACTGCAAGTTGTACCCCCAAGGGTTGGCCTGAACTCAATGGAGGGTTAACCATATTGGTTTGGGTAGGAGGAACATACACTATGGATTTCCCTGCAGTAGAGGTCTGTCTAGTACTAGTAACAACTCCACTAACCGATAACATAGGTCATGCCAGGGGTTTCCCCCCGACGTTAGAAGGTACATGCACCACTTGAGCTGAGGATTTCCCCCCAGCTATAGAGGGTGCATGAGGACTAGCAAAATACCTAGGGTTTAAAACTGTAGGGTTCAAATTTTGACCCAAATCACGAGGAGACAAACCACGAGATGGAGCATCATTAGAAAGAGGACTATATCCAGCATGCCATGGGTCTTTCAAATGGGGTAAAAGATCCAACATAGGTTCTTAATGAGGTATAGGGGTATCCAAAACCCTGTCCATCCTCTCTTGAAAATTGTGAGCATGACTAAGTGACTCTTGAATTATCCTATATTCATCCTCATTCAAAAGATGGCCTAATAACCCCAAATCAGAAATGGATTGACCCATAGAGGTTCTCCAAAAAGGAGTGTCAGGGCCATACTTAGTTTCATTAATATTATCACTCCGACCTTCCATCGAAAAATGAAAAGAAGTGTCACCTGCAGGAGACTGTTGGACCAAGGGAGTAACGTAAGAAGTGAATTGATCTCCACTTTATACAACTAGATTCCCCCCCCTAAGGGAGCCAGTTGCAGCTCCTTGGTCCGTGGATTCCATTGGGCCTTCCCCTGTTGCAAGTGGAAAGTCAAGTAATAATCCCTAGTTCCTTCTGGATCGTCTCAACTGAAACTCAGCTAGATTAGAAAAGTCACTAAAACCTAACCCAGGGTTTCAAAACTAATAAAAATCACACAAATTATTCTCCTACAAAATCTACAGGAAACAAGCAAACTTAAGTGATAGGATGAGCTCAAAATAGTCAGTCTCTCACCAGGATTGTCAAGAAGGTGCAACTCGCGATATACTCAAGGTACGTTGAAGCAAATAAATTTATTCACTTCACATAATAAATATTACCAAAACACCTGGAATATTCGATAAGCCATTAATAGGACAAATACATATTAATAAATTGATAGATAAGTCATAAGTTACAGTTGAGGGTCCCCTATTTATATTTTGGTGGAATACCCTTTCATTAAGAGTCATGTCTTTTCGTACAGACATT